>ML833168.1:34589-68079 GCA_009831015.1 Picea engelmannii
GCCAAGTATTATTAGAAAGAGTAATCCTAGAATTATGTGGCATTTAATTAATGAAATTGTTGTATTGAAAACATTTGATGTTAGATTACCCCAAAAAGGACTTATTTTTCAGAAGTTTGCCTTCATAGTCTTGATTAGATCAAGTCTTGAAACACCAAATATATACAGTGCTCCTATGACACAATGCAACTTTATGTTGAATGAAACCTTGTTGGAACCGAGTGTAGCCTTGATTACACTAAGATATTGAATTCAAGGGTGAGTATATTAATGGAGATGAGGATGTTGAGACGGGATAATGTGAGATGAACATGTTGGTAAATAGTGATGAACTGATGAAAATTAGTCATGATAGTGTATTATCCTTGGAAAAATGGAGAAAAAAACTTTTAAAAATGGAGTGAAAGTGGATTAGATTTGGTTTCATTAATTTATATATTGTCTATTTGTTAGAACTATAGTGCTTGAATTGGAGGAAGGCTTTATTTTAAACATTTGTTTACGAGGAAAGTTGCAACACCCATGATATATTTCATACTAGTAAGTTCTTTCAAAAACAAAAAACTAGGGATCTAAATTATGGATCATTTCTTCATGGTTTACAACACACCACATTTAAGGTCTCAACTCCTTAACGATTCATAAAAATTGAATCCCATGCTTATGATCGGATATAAGATAAGTGGCATCCCTAATGGTAATGATGATATCTATCTATTGCTTGTATTTATTACTTGCTTCAAATTTTGAACCATGATACATAAAGGGTGATTGAATTATTCATTTAAAGCAGATTTGCATGGGTTCCTCTCCTCCTTGTCATCATCACAATTGTCTGCTAACCTGCATCCTTATGACCTCCTCCTTTATAAAGGAATTTTTTGTACTACCACACCTGTAATTTAAAATGTTTCCACCCTTGTTGCATGTGGTCTTGTACACATCATTTCTCTCAAAGTGATGGCATAACCAGAGCCCGATCTACCTTCCATGGGGTCCATCCCAAGGAAATATGAAGGGATATGATTTGTTGATAGACTATATTGATGATCTAATATCAGAGTCTGAGATTTTCTCATCATATAAGTTACATCTCGATGCAGTACAACTCTCTTATGAAAGCTCCATGCATGATATAGGAAGGGGCTTGAAGCTCCCCATGTTAGTTACTTGTCAGAAAAATGACTTTTCAGTTGGAAACCTCATCACCTTGGGTACTAAAAAGTCAACCCATTATCTCAAGGACTTAAATATTTGTCCTAACTTATAATGGGATTCATGCAAGACCACAAAGGATAAATTCTCTCCATCGATCCAACATTCATCTCCCAGAACTCCGCACTCACTTTCAAAGAATGTGATAAATGTTGTTAAGAAGAGACAAGATAGGGCCAAACTCTCTCTCCTAGATTTTGAATACTAGCCTTGTTGAGAATTTGCACATTCTTGCATAAAAAAAAGTGCAAAAAAACTATAAAATTTTGGGACGGGAGAGTTGCTCTCCTTGTGGGTGAATATATTCAGGTTTCATAAATTGAAAACTTGCATGCTTGATCCATAGTGGGCAAGTTCATAGGAAGGTGACAACACAGTCTTGGCCCGGATAGAAAAAAATGGCAATCAATTCTGGGTTACCTTATGATTTGCCACCTTCTCTCCAAAGGTTGGATGGGGGTGATATTTCAATCTAAGACCAACGGGGAGAATATCCTTCCAGGCCAGTGGTATTGGGACCATCGCCTTTTTTGTTCAAATCCATGGCTTCCTCTCTTCAATGCTAGAGAGGAGAGCCTTTCCAGCCTTCTTGTCTGGATAAGCTCATGAATCTCCCCATTGAATTCTGGTCACACAAGGGGATTCGGGCCATTGATGAGGTCCTGGGAAACATCATCACAATAGACAAACGATATAAATCATCAAACTACAGATCTATAGCACAAATCCTGGTGGATTTTGATTCGAGGAATGGCCTCTATGAATCCATGGATATCATCCTAGGACAAACAATCTACATGCAACAACTAGACTATCTTTATTTTCCATTTTGATGCGCTCAGAGTGTGATTTGAGCTTTCGAAAATCCATCTTGGCACACACCTAGGTGATAGTGTCTTCCCCACAACACGATATTTCTCCTACCAAAAAGTTTTCCTCGCCTTACTCATGTTTTTTCTAAAAAAGATGATTTATGTAAGGCATGTGCATACAAAGCCTCATAAAACATAAATACAAATACAAAAACTCTATCTTATTTACTTATTTATTTACCATCATAATAATTGACAGTTTTAACAATATAATGATGAACAACAACAATAGTATTATGAAGAACAACAACATAATGAACAACACTATAATAATGAACATAATGATAATAAAATGTATTTACCCCAATCTGATGTTGAACTGAATCTCAACCTGATTTGATGTTGAACTAAAGCTCAACCTAATGTTGATGAATCATGCCCAAACTAATTAACCTCCCAGCCAACTAGGAACAACCTCTCCATCTCCCTAGTCCCAAGATTATTTACGGTTTCCTGGCCCCCGAGCCCAAAATTCCCAGCAACATGTGCCCCTATGAGAGTCATCAAGCAAGCTATAAGAAAAACAGATGCAACCCCCAAACTGTTTCCTCCCTTCTCCTTCTCCCTCTCCAAGTTTATCACCTTCCCATAAATTGAAAATATCACTCAACCAAAAAAAAAGATCCCCTTCTCGAGTCCTCTCCTCCCCCTTATCTTCCTTCTCCTCCCTTATCCAACCACCTTCCCCTCATTAATCACTCAACCACCTTATCCCTCCCATAAATTGGTTCAACTGCCAATAACAATTATATTATAATAAAGTCTTCATAAAATCTATTTTAATAATTCATCAAACTAATATTTATTAAACTAAATTTTATTATTCATGATAATTAAAGAGTTAATTAGGGTTGTTACATACACCCACCCTTCAAGAAACTTTGTCCCGAAGTTATATTAATTTACAATACAATGGAAATGACACTTGGTTCATACATTCATATACAATAAACAACATTATCAGTAAGTAAGAAAAAGAAAACTTATACATACTAGTGTACATGTGCAAGAAATGCATGTGTAGCTAACACATACAATTCTCGCGCATGTACTAATGACAATAATTATCACACCTATAGTAATTCTTGTATGTGTCCAATCCAATCAACAAGACTATTCATTTTATAAAAGATAATAAACCAATTAAAATGTTCGCAAAATCCCTTAATTACAATAATTTAGCTCAACAACGTTCATTTAGACAATTGTAGTTCAGTTAAGTAATTATGAATATACATATATACATATTTTCTTTTTAGAAGGGAAAACAATAAATTCCACTATAAGGCAAATCCCCATACACTCTCAAATATTTCTATTCATCCTTCCTCCCTAACTTACTTTCGTCTTCCATTCATATCCTTCCTCTATTGGACTATCTTGGAGCGTCAACTATATTGACCTAACTCCAAATAGAACCCGTAAGAGGAAGTGTCACTCTCTTGACCAAGCTTCCCCAACAGGCAACTGACTGTCATCATCACACGTCTAGGGGAGCGTGAGCTAACACCGTCCTCCCATGACTCCAGGTTTCAGAGGATACACGGTGGGAAATGCCTCCACCCCTCCTAATAGAATTAGGGTCCAGACCCTACCATGGAATATACAGTGGCACTGTGTTGCTAGGAATTTTGTCATCGTATATTCAGTTTTAGGCAGTCTCACCACCTGAAAAACCTGCACTAGTCCACATATTATAGCAATGCATTTGAACCAACATAATTTCACATACAAAGATTCATACCATATTGTTTCTCGATCGGTGGTCATGACATACACTTTTATTACCATTATCCTTTGGCTATTTCATATCCCATTGACCTGCAGATTATTCTATAACACAACTCATACATATCTATGCATTATCATCATGTAAATTTATTCGGCCATAATCTCAATTCGGTATCCACGTACCAACAACTTTAAATGTCAAAATTTTCAAGTAAGAAATAGATCGCATAATATCCCCATAATTCAATTAATGTTAACCGTTCATAGAATTTTCATTCACATAATAGATCGCATCGTATTCATCGTCATTCAAATAACGTTTAAACATTCATAGAATTTCCGTTCACATAATCGATTGCATAATATCCATCATCATTCAAATAACATTAAACATTCATAGAATTGACATTCACATAATAGATTGCATAATATCCATCATCATTCAAATAACGTTAAACATTCATAGAATTGACATTCACATAATAGATTGCATAATATCGATCATCATTTAAATAGCGTTAAACATTCATATAGGTTCATACGTCTTAAAAGTTCAAGTGTATCATTAATAGTTTCACAGTGAATAGAAAATAAAGGTGATTAGGCCTCATGTAATCCTAGTTGTCTAAGTCAAAAGGTGGTGTTACATACACCCAACCTTCGAGAAACATATTCTCGAGGTGGTCAAAAAAATTGAGGGATAATCTCGTCATAATGTCTCGGCATCCTCCCAAGTGGAAGATCTTGGGATATACTTGTCCCACTGGACCTTAACTTGGTCTATCAGACGGTTCCTGAGTTGTCGAACTCTACGGTCCAATATGTGTAACGATTCTACCGTGAGGGTTCCCGTGTCCGATACCTACAATTCCTTCCAATTCAGTTTATGTGATTCGTCAACAACATAATGACGTAGAACAGATACGTGAAACAAATATGAGTTTCATGCAAGTGGGGTAGCAGTATGAGACGATAGGAAATGGCTCGAATTTTATCTTGGATTTTGAACGATCCTATAAATTGAGGTGACAACTTTGTCCCCTTCCCGAACCGAATGGTACTCTTATTAGGCCTGATAGGAATGAAAACTTGATCTCCCACTTTATAACTTCATTCAGTCCTATGTGCATCAGCATAACTTTTTTGTCTATCATGTGATTCCTTTAGTCTCTGCCTAATATGTATCACCTGTTACTCCATCTCTTGAATCAATTTTGGCCCAACTGTCACTCGTTCTTCTAATATTTCCCAACTCAACGGTGTTCTGCATGGCCTTCCATACAAAGCTTCGTAGGGTGGCATTCTGATGGAGCTATGAAAACTATTATTGTAGGCAAACTCTACCAAAGCTAGGTACTTCTCCCAATGGGTTTGAGTATCCATAACATACATCCTAAGCATGTCTTCCATGACTTGATTTAATCTCTCAGTTTTCCCATCTGTTTCAGGATGATAAGTTGTGCTTAAGTTCAACTGCGTCCCCAACGTTGACTGCAAACTTGTCCAAAACCTCAAAGTGAATATGGAGTCCCTATATGAAATGATTTTCTTGGGTATCTCGTGCAAACGGATGACCTCACTTACAAACACGCGTGCCACATCAGTGACATCGTAAGTGTCTCTAACCGGAATAAAATTAGCACTCTTGGTCAACTTATCAACTATCACGAGAATGGCATTGTGTCTATGCGATGTGAGTGGCAATCCCACAACAAAATCCATAGAAATGACTTCCCACATGGAAATAGGGACATCATGTAGTTGTAGGAGACCTGTCGGGTGGTGGTGGTCAGCTTTCACTTGTTGACACTCTAGGCACTTGGCGACGAAATGGACTACATCATGCTTCATGCCTACCTAGAAGAAAATATTCTTCATGTCGGTGTACATTTTCTTCACACCCGGATGCGCACAATAAAGTTCTCTATGGGATTCCTTCAGTATGATGCTTTGAATATCCCCACCTTCGTGGATGTACATCCTTCCTTGATATATTAATAGTCCATCTGCTTCCAGGCTATATCCTTCATACTTTGGATCTATTTGCCTCCCACTCTGGAGGGTTGAAGTAACCTTTAAATACCAACTATCTCCAAGGAGTTGCGTCAACACACACTCCCTCATATTGACTTTTAAGGGTACCAAGGAGAAGACATGTGGTCTTCTACTCAAGGCATCCGCGACCACATTTTATTTTCCCTTGATGTACGAAATACCAAAATCTTACTCACTCATAAACTCACTCCATTGCCTCTACCTGGCATTGAGATCCCTTTTCATGAAGAGATGTTTTAAACTTTCATGGTCTGTTTTGAGCTCAAAATTTTGCCCCACTAGATAGTGCCTCCAAAGTTTTAGAGCTAGCATTACAGCTGCCAACTCCAAATCATGAGTAGCGTAAAGATCCTCATGTTGCTTCAACTTCCTCGACTCATACCCTATCACTCCTCCATCCTGCATTAGCATGGCCCCCATCCCTTGCTTCGAGGAATCCGTGCAAACTGTGAAGTCTTTTTCCATATCCGACACTCATATAATTGGTGCATTGGTTAGTAACCTCTTAATCTCGATGAATGCACCATCACATTCCTCTGTGCATTCATACCTGACCCCCTTGTGTTGTAGAGTGGTGATGGGTTTCTCTATTTTAGAGAACCCTTCCACAAATCTCCAATAATAACCTGCTAGCCCCATGAAGCTTCTTACCTCATGAGCATTTTTCGGCACTGGCCATTACATAATATCCTTTACCTTTTCTGGGTCCACAGAGATTCCTTCATCGGAAAAGATATGACCTAAATAGTGAATTTATTTCTGGAAGAAAGAACACTTCGAAAACTTTCCATACAATTTGTTCTCTCTAAGGCAGGACAACACTACTCGCAAGTGTTCCTCATGTTCTCTTTTGTTCTTGGAATAGATGAGGATATCATCGAGAAAGACCTGTACAAAGCAGTCTAAGTACTTCTGGAATACATCATTCATGAGGCTCATGAATACTACTGGCGCATTGGTCAAACCAAAAGGTGATACAACGAACTCGTAATGCGAAAACCGAGTTCGAAATGCAGTTTTTGGAATATCGCCTTCCTTAATCCTTAACTGGTGATATCCTGATCGCAAATCAATTTTTGAGAACATTGTTGCTCCTTTCATCTGGGAAAAGAGATAATATATCTGTGGCATCATGTACCTTCTTTTCACTGTAGCACGGTTCAAGTCTCTGTAACCTATACACAGTCATAAGGAACCATCCTTCTTCTTCACAAAAATTATTTGTGCACCCCAAGGTGAGACACTAGGCCTTATTAGTCCTAGTCAAGTAGTTATTTCAACTGCATCTGCAACTCACAAAGTTCTGGCACTGTCATCCTATACAGAGTCTTGGAAATTGGCTCTGCACCAGGTTTTATCTCAATAGTAAAATCAAGCTCCCTCTCAGGAGGTAACCCTAGCAACTCTTTCGGAAAAACCTCCCTAAACTCCGACAATACTGGGTATTGATCCAAGGAGGGTCCTTTCCTTTCATTCACTGCTTCCACTACATATAGTTGACACCCTTGCCCCATGCACCATTTAACCTTCATAGTCGAGATAAAGTGTAGATACACCTTTCTCCGTACACTGTGGATCTCTACTAGCCTTCCTTCATCGTCAACACAAAGCACCCTTTTCGCAAAACAATATACCATAGCTCGATGGACTTATAACCAATCCATTCCAATGATTAGGTCATATATCCCGAGAGAAGTGACGTATACCTTTAACCTGGTAGTACACACTCCCAGGTCTACTAGACAATTATCAACGCTAGGTCCTACCGCTTGCTTTTCCCCCGAAGTCATCTCGACTTGTTTAAAGTCATTGTGCTCGTAGGCTGCCAACCCTCTCTTTTCTTATGTAGATAGTGAAATGAAACTATCTGTAGCACCATAATCAAATAAAATTTTAACATTTACATGATTTAGCATACCTGATGACTTCACCATCGTGGATTGATGTTCTTCCTAGCGATTATTAACCGCTGCATAAATATGGTGGCTACCACTTGCTGTTCCCATCGGGGCCTTTCCTTCTCTATGCACAAATCTTGCTTGTAATTCTGGGAAGTCACGCTGGTAATGGGGTCCTCCACATCCCCAACATGTAACACAATATGGAACCTGCACACTGCTCTGTGACGGTCTCTGAAATGAGTTCCTTCCACTGGAGCCTCTACCCCTACTTGTTTCTCCCTGAGAAGGTCGTGGACCTGCCAGCGTCGTTGGTGATGAGTGGGATGTTGCACTTGCTGCCATTGAAATACCTGTAGCAACTGTCCTTGGTGCAACTCTCTTACCATAAGAAGGTGGCCTAGAGCTCCCTCCCCTGGAGAAGGTCCTAGGGGCCTTCCCCACAAATCCAGGATGATGTGGAAAGGTCGATCTCGTACCTTTGTTTAAGCTCATATGTTCCTTTGCATAACGTGCATTTTTAACTACTTCTGCTACTGAGGATGATTTCCACATCCGTACCATGGCCCTTATCTTAGGGTTTAACCCATAAACAAAGTGTTATGCCTGTCGTTGATCATTATCCATGTACGAAACATATTTTACCAACTCCATGAACCTGATCTCGTACTCTTCCATGGTCATGTTTCCCTGTACTAGAGCATGCAATGCTCCCACCTGTTGTTCCTCGTAGTGAGCCGACAAATATTTCCTCTGGAACCTTTCCTCAAAAAGTTCCCATGAGACGGTGTCTAGGGTAAGGTGCAACTGCCTCTCTAGGTTGCCCCACTAGTTCAAGGCACTGTCCCTCAATTGAAAGATCGTTATTTTCGCCTTTGATGTGGAAGCATAGTCTCTTAAGGTGAAACATTGTGTCATTCCTTCCAACCATGCCCTCCCCCTGAATCCCTCGATGCTTCAGGGTTACCCACTCCAGATGGTGGGGGTTCCACTTCGACCCCTGCTAGCTGACGCCCCTTTAAAGTCTCATTAATAGCCTCCAAAGAGTGCAAAATGAGAGCTAATTCAGGCGATGGTGGTGGTAGCACCGATGTTGGTAGTCCTTTCGATGATGCCTCTTAGCCTCGATTTCCTCGAGTCCTAACCATCCTGTATAATTGAATTTGCATCAAACCAAATGCTTGTCAAGGAAGACTCTAAGGCAATTCACAATCACTCAACTTATACTTGTAAACACAGGGTTAGGCGTAAGTTTTTTTTTATTTGTCTGTAAACAGACGTTACTCTCTTTAGGGTAAGTGGCTAGGTCAGGGTTAAAGCATCTAAGCTCGGTGTCTTCGCCTAAGTAAACCATTGACTCTCTCCCCTGGCTAGTTATGCTAGCACCATTACACACTCACCAATGTGCATCAAATTTATTTTACTAACATTAATAATTAAATTTTTGTTAACATTAACAAATTAATAAATTTTATTAACATTGACACACACACACACACACACACACATATATATATTGAATTCATTAACTTATAAAATAAAAATCTAAAGCTTTATATTTCTCTATATAGAAGAGAAAAAAAAAAATTGTAACTTAATAATTATATATATATATATATATATAATGTTTTTAGAATAAAATAAGTTAATAATACTTTATGCATGTTTATTGTCTAATTTTTTTTTTTGTAATTTATTTAAATAAAAATAAAAATAAATCAATAAATAAAAAAAATAATCAAGGTTGGGCATCGTGGGTCCTCGCATGAGGCCCACGTGCCCCTCCCCCAGCTCTCATTACCCAAAGCCTACACCCACTTGCTCGCATAACCCTCCCGCCTCTGTCGCCTCTACCATTCTCCCCCCACACTCTGCAATGGTAGCAGTGCAATGAGTACCACAGGCTATCATGGGCTTGAAAGAGCGGAGGACTGTAACAAGGGATTGGGATTGGGACCTTTTGAGCCTGCAGGACTTGATATGCGGCTTGTCTTGTTTATCTCTAGTTTTCCAGCAATGCTTTTCTTTGCATTTGGGAGAGGCATTGCAGTTGTCTGTGCTATTATCGAAGCCAAGGAAGGAGATAAAGGGAGTCTTAGCTTAGGATTTCGTGAAGAAGTGAGAATGTATTATTCAGCTCCAAACCCAACTCTTATTGCATAAGGGCAAAAATCCACACTACAGTGTCCAGTACATGGGGTGAAGACTGGGAAGGTTTTGTGGGTTCTTTTACCTCTCTCTGGGATGAAGATGGCATTACTCTCATTGGTTCTTCGTGTATACTCTCCCTTCTTGGTGCCTTAGCGTTATTCCTCATTACCTGGCATTAGGAGGGTTCTCTAAAATGCAATCAGTGCGTGGGCGCCTTAGCACTATTCCGATAATAACCCTTCTGTGGTGACTCTCCCTCTAGTGCTCAGTGTGTGGGCACTTCTGCTTCCTCGTGACTTGGTAGGTGATGTAACCTTGGTCCTCGGTTCTCATGGTGATAGAGGTCTAGATCTCGGTTATATGCTTGGAGATCGAGCTGAGTTACCTTGAGAAAGGAATGCCCTCATGGGCTCCCTCGTGGCTCTGGTGCTTTGTTGTGGGGTTGGAGCAAAAGAGTGTCACCCCTTAGTCATGGCTTGGCTCTTTGGTGGCTGGGCTCTGAGAATACGGGTTCCTCCCTTGGTGCTCAAGTCTCGGTCTTCTGCCTTAGTGCAGGCGCTTAGGCATTGGGCTGTGTGTTGGCCCTCGGTTCTATGCTCGGAAGTTAGCGTGTGATAGACCAGTGGGTTGTGTGTTGGCTCATGGGTTATTTCCTTGACTTGGCTTGGGCTTTGTGTTGGGCTACGTGTGACACATTGAGCACAATAGTCAAGGATTGGGCCGTGGAAAAGGTTAACTTGGTATGGTCTCTAGACTTGGCTTGGGACACGGTCGTTGGACTGGCATAGTCGTTGGACTTGGCTTGGGACACGGTCGCTGGACTGGCATAGTCGTTGGACTTGGCTTGGGACATGGTCACTGGACATGCATGGTCGTTGGACTTGGTTCGTGATATTAATATGAAATATTTTTTTGGTGGATTAACCCTATAGCTTCATTTTCGTTTGTATAAGCTCTTTTTCGTTGTGCAGGGTTACAATCCTTGGACTTATAAGGTAAAGTGAATATTTGTTCTAGTAGATATCTTGCAATCTGTGAGGAGTGGTCTCAATAAGGGCATGTGATGTGTAGTGCATTCACCATACTCCTCCATTGGGCTTCTCCTTGGTACTTTGCATGTGCGCGTCGACTTTGAATTTCCATAGTGCTCAGTTCTTGGTAAACTTTGGTAGCATGTTGGCTCAACTTTGGAGTTTGGGATAGAAACCTAATATATATATATATATATATATATATATATATATATATGCATATTTCTTTACTATATATTTCAATATACATATATTATTTATATATATGTCAATTTATTTTAAAAAAAGTGTGAATTTTTTATATTTTTTTGTGCTTCGCTTGCAGGTTGCGTGGAGCTGGAGTTTTTGAAGCTTGGCCCTCCGGCCCAGATATATATATATATATATATATATATATATATATATATATATATATATATATATATATATTATTTATATGTGTCAAATTATTTATGTTTACATAACTCCTTTCAAGGATTTCACTTTTCACTTGTACAGGTGAACAAGTTCATGAAATGTTCATTGACATTTCTTGCTTATTTCTGGTTATTTACTAGTTGTGGTTAGAGGGTTTCAGGGTTTCTTTTCCAAATTGTTGTAAAGGATTTCAATATAACTATTTGAGGGTTGTTTAAATTTCTAGGTTAATGCTGGAACAACATTCCTAAACCTTCATTCTTACAGGTGGGTAAGTGGGTAGGCCTCATAAAACATAAAACATAAATATAGGTGGGTAGGATCATGGTGTTGCTTTTTTGGGAGGTTTAGGCTCATATTGTGTCAAATATTGTGTCCCTTCAAAAGATGGTCGTAGGTCTACAATAAATCACGCTCAAGAACGGGCTTCTCATGAGCTTTGTCAAGGTAAAAAAAAATTGTAATTGGGGTCCTTAGAGTAGGGATGACCTCGCACAAGGTTTCCCAATGATCGTTCTATCAGTCAATATTCAAGGCTTATGAGGGAAAGACAAAAAACCATTTCTTCATAGACTTTGTGATGACTCTAAACCTGATATTATACTTCTCCAGGAAACCATAGGTCCTTTTGACTCCTTCCTTTTTTATCTTGAGCACCTCTTCCATTGTTGGAAATTCATTGGGTCAGAATTTGTGGGATTGTCAAGTGGTTTAATTAATGGATTATCTCCTAGGGTCAATCTCATTAATTCTTTCTCCATTGTTTTTGGCCTCCTTGCAGAAATATTTAGCCTTGAGCTAAATCAACATATTAAAATTCTCAATGTCTTTGGGCCCTATGCTGGGAAGGAGGTTTTTGAAACAAAACATTTGGCTACAGTTAGATATGGACGAGAGTTTAGTGCTCGGAGGTGATTTAAATTTTACTATGAATAAAGATGAGATATGGGGTTGGATGGGTTGGGAGGAAAAACTCTCTAATTACTTTCTTGAGAAATTTGAAGCATGCAATCTTGTAAATGTGGAACCTATGGTTTTGAGGCCCACTTGGTTCAATAATTGGAGTATGGATGAAGGTATACACAAACGACTAGATCACTTTCTAGTCAAAGAATATTTACTCTAGACCCTTCACAATTACCATTCATCGGTAGGCCTAATCCGTTGTTCTGATAATTGGCCCATTTTCTTAGAACTCGACAAATCAGAAGGCAAGCCAAGATCTCCCTTCAAGTATAATTCCAGCTGGGCAAATATTGGTGAATTTAAGAAACTAGTATATTCCATGTGGACCCCTTTTTATTTGGTTAGGGGCATGTCATCCAGTGATCACTTTGTGGAGAATTTACAGAAGTTGAAAAAGGTAGCATCGTTTTGGGCTAAAAACTATCGACGAGATCTTGTTAATGATATCAAAATTATTGAAAAAGATATGGAGGATTTGTATGACCAAGCAATTGGAAACCCTATGGTGGTTGTAGACGTTGTTAGCACGTGTATTTTCTGAAAAAAATTGCAATTTGGTCGAGATATTGAGAAAAAAAATTATTTGATTTCTTTGGGCATTCGGAAAAATGTGGCTTTGGGCAACATTTTCTAAGTTTGGGAAAATATAAAAACATTTGTCTTTATAGTCAATTTATCCTTGGGTCTTCTTATGATTAAGAAATTTATGTTTTTTTGTCTTTTAGCCAAAAATGTATTCTTGGGCTTATTACAGGGTCATATGTTATGTTTATTAAAATTATTGGGCCCACAGGCCCAGTCTCCAATTAAGTCCATCAACACCAAGGTACATGTGTTCCAGCCAAATCCACAAGTAAGCACCTACCACAAGTCATACACAAAGCACCAAAGCCCAGCGACCAAGCACCAAGTCATTGAAGAGGAGAGTATAGTGCACAACGTGTCAAAGCAGTTTGTGTGCATTGGTGTATATAAACAACATAGAGCATGTGCGCCCAAACAATGTGAGATATATCTCGTTGAATAAAAATGTAAAATGCCAAGCTCGAAAGTGACATCATGCACTAAAAATTCGGCAGGTGTCAAAGAGGAGAATGCACGAGCTAAGATAACATTCCAAATGTGTGGTAAGTGTTGAAGTGCGTTAAAAAGGAGACAAACCAATCACAAGACCTTCAGCGAAAGAGCTGGTTTAGCTAGTCTTCGAATAGGATATGGAACTTGTTCAAAGAAAAAGTTAATTAACAGGTTTTAAATATTTAGGATCTTCTAAATCTGTCAGAACATTCATTTACGCCAAGTTTCAAGGGATGGATTAGCTGCTAAATGTTTTAGCAAAGGAATTGGCATTGTTAAGGCACTCAAGAAAACTTGAATTTAAACCCTAACGAGCCAAATTTTTCCATGATGCATATGATGAGGGTTGCAGGTGTGAGAATAAGACCAAATTCATATATTGAAAATGTATGCAATTTTTCAGCGCCCAAAAAAGAAGAAACTCCAAGCAGGGATGATTTTAGGGGCTAAATTTCGCTCATGGGCTAATTTTCCATGGTTTTTCCCAAAAAAATATTCGTTATTATAAAAACGATTCACACAAATTCTATAGGATAAAATTATTTTACCTTAAAAATCACCAAAATTTTATACAAACTATATAAAATCCTTAGAAAATTGAATATTTTTACAAAAATATCGCCAAACATTTTATAGTTGGCATAGGAAGGATTAGTAAGATTCACCAAGGTTTCTACATTTAAAAATAAATTTCCATCCTTAAAATCATCCCTAACTCCAAATGCTCATGCAAACAAGTCTGAAACATGAATCTTCCAGGTGTCAATAAAATTGATGAAGGTGTCACAGAGCAATCCATCGAATGTCAAATAACCATGCTCCAGATACCGTGGCAAACATTGACAGAAGTGTTATCATAGCCAGAAGAACGGTTTGTATGCCACAACTAGGTGTGATCTTAAAATGCTAATCCAGTTATCCAGTATATGGAGAAGTGAGATTTGGCACTGCCCCTGAGAATGCATTGAAATGGGTGCAAAAACATAATCATAGGTTTCTTCATGATGTTTATCGAGTTGGGAATCTAGAGAGAACCATCAAATTCTACACTAAATGTATAGGGAATGTGAGCACTTGGTAGATTCAACAAAAACAAAGTTTAATAGTGACCAGTTCAGCATTGAAAAGTTTCAATGGAGCAACATAAGATGTCAACGAGATTGAGGCAAAGTATATTAGTGTCTATTTGTCATACAAATGTCAAAATAACATTTCCACGAAAACCATCAAGTTATGTCCAAATATCAAAATGTCTCTGCCCATATGTTCGAACACAGATATGAGAAGATGATTGTAGGGAGACATCAGATTTGTGAGGTAAGGTTTGTATTCAAAATACACAAAGGATTGAGGTAGTGTTAATCCCAAATGTTAACAGGAAATACCAGAGATTTCCCATCAAAAAAGTGCCCAACAGACAAGATCCCATTTCAACGAACTTATGCTAATCAGGTGAAATGAAGTGGAGAATGTCACGAGAGTTGCATTTCTTTTTAGAGATTGTTTGATGGTTAAAGCTAAGTTACAAATGCGAAGATCGAGCTTATAAAAGAAAAATTGGTTCAAGCAGGAGCACTCAATAAGTGTCAACAAGTCTACATGTGTCTTGATGGTTCATCTGAGAACGTGAAGTTGGGCTATATGGGATTTACTGCATATTTTTATTGTGTTACCAGTCATCTTCAAAAGTTGTTTCTGGACAAACAATGATGAATTTTAAAAATATGAAAGAGGTTATTGTCAAAAATGGTCCAAATAACATTAACCACTTTCAGTTTCTTCACAGGTTGAGAGATTCGAAGGAACCTATACACACCATTTCTCTGGTCTCCTTATATCTTGTTTTAGACATGTTTTTTTGGATGCAAATTCCGGACATCTGGAGACGAATTTCCAAAAACAGAAAGAGGTTTTTATCCAGGACGAGTTCATCTACTAAAACCTCCTCCAGTTTCATAACAACTGTCAATATTAAAAATATATGATCAAGTCTTTAATCCCTATTTTTTAGAAAATTAGGTCTTGTTACAAGCAAGAACAAATCTAAAAGCAGAGATGTTTGGAGAAAAGGGATGCATGAGAAGTATTTGATAGTTAAGACCCGTATTTTTGATGATTTATGTGAAGAGGAGAATATGAAACAGATTTTGTGTAGCATAGTGACGCTACGTGTAATATCCCCAAGGACGAGCCCTATTGTATATATGAATTGTAAACATGTTTTGTAGGTTGGTGAGCTGAGTGTTGATAAGTTGGTGGGCTTATGTGTTTGTTGGGCCAGAGAGCCTAAGTGTTAAAGGCCAAGAGCTTCTGTTTGTATATGTAATTATGTTAAACATTAATGAAATATAAACATCGTTGCGTGCAGACCAACCATGAAGAAAGAGTGATGGGGGAATAAGCTTACATAGAGTGGGTAAGGGAAAGAGGGTTGAAAGGTTGGAAAGGGGGCTAAGCTTAGGGGGCTTAAGTCCTTGAGAATAATAATTTATTATTATTCCAAAGCTGTGTGAAAGGCATGTTGTTTTTATCCTAAGTCCTAGGAGAGGAAACGCATGTAGCTCCAACATGTGAAAAAAGGTAACACATGCAGCTCCAGGAAGATAAGTGTCGACCTGGGAGCATGCAGCTAAAGCTGAAGAGTCATCTCGTGTTGGGGGTTCTTCCTCCATTCGGGGGTGGACTGTCGGTCTTGTTGTTCGTCTGCCTATGATCCCTGCATACCTTCACGCAGCTCTGAAACCAAAAAACCGTGAGGCCGACCTATGAAGTTCTCCTGAGAAGTCGACGCATCCTCTGTGAATTTCGTTGAGCTCTGTGCTCAACCTCTGCGTTGATTCCTTGTCACGCACCCTGAAAACCAGTGGCAACCTCGTGTACTAAGCCGTATCTTCTGTGTGTCCTGTGAACCTAGTTTATTTTCTCTTGCAAAGCTAAGTCCGTACCTGGACCATTCTTGGGTTGTTGCTTTTTGTTTTCCCGAGTGGAATTGACCAGTTGTTGTTGTTGTTATCCTTACTGTGTTAGAATTGAGTCGAAACTAGTTGAATAAGTGGGTTGTCAGGCCTGTGAGCAGCTCTCTCCAGGGGAGAGATTTTTCTCAGAAGTGGTTTTGTCCTAGAGAGAGTCCATCACTAGCTACGGAACTCGGATAATTCCTGGTCCGTTCTGTTGTCAAGACCCAGAGAGGGAGGTGAAGCAGTTGATGGACTGTATGATAGTGAAGGTGTATACTCCCGGGTGGAATACGCATGTGGGGAATGAGAGTTCGTGAGTAGTGGGCGTAAGAAGCCTCCTGGTTTCAATATGTAGTTTGCTTGTAACCCCAGCCTAGTCTAGGATTCCCTTGCCCTGGGTGGAGATTGGTCCCAGCTTGGGGGTGACCCATTGTTGAGTGTGATGAGCAGTGTGGTCTAAGGCTGGGAGGTTCATGGAAGGTCTGCACGTAGTTGGTGGAGTTACTCCAACTTAAAAAAAAAGTATCAGTCTGTGCTTAAATTATATGTATTTTATGCATGTTTGTACTACTCATGCTTGAATGTTATCATGTGTTCCGTAGCGTATATGAATTATTGTCTATTACATTGAATCTGTATCGTAACAGTAAACTTTGTGTTAAGTGTTTTAAATTCATTACAATTCTTGTCATATGTGTATATATGTGAATGTTCCACAGTAGTAGCATTGTCTGACCTGTTGAAGGATGAGGATGTTACAAATTGGTATCAGAGCAGTTAAGGTAAAGTTAATGTTGTGTTGGTAGCGTTGCTCGGCCCGGTGAGGGCTGGGGATGTTACAAATTAGTATCAGAGCCCAAGGTTTCGACATTGAGCTTGGATGGGCCATGTTGGTGGAAATTGAAGCAAGAGTTTCAGAAAATAATTGTTGTTAAGATGGACAAAATTCAAGTTCAGAGCAAGGTTTCGAAACTGAGCCTGGATGGGTTGGATAAGTGGTCTTTGGACCAGAGGTTTCAAGAGGAAATTGTTTCTGGAGACTAATTTCGGACCTTAGAACCTTATGAGTGCCAAGAAGTTACCTTGGTTGTGTTACAAAGCTCAGTAGGAGTAACGGTATCATAAACCACGACATAAGTGGTATGGGGCCGCAAGATCTGTCGAAAGGAAGGGAAACCCTTTTTCGACCGTCAGATCTGGAGAAGATGAAAAAGGGTTATCCTGGAAGCCTTTTAGGGTTTGGAAATCGGGAGAAGCGGGGTGCACTGAGGCACAAACTTTCGAAACCCGAAAATTCGAAGTTCTGAGGGAGATCTACATCGTAGATCTAAAGAAGAGCTTGACCGTTAAATCTTGTGAAGTCGCAGCTCGGGTTAGTCACGATAACCCTTTGGAATTCGCAAAATCGGAAGATTGGAAGTGAAGAGAGGTGAACACCTCCGAAGCAAGAATTCGCAAAATGGATCTCGACCGTTGGTTACGGGAGAGATGAGGACCGTCGATTATTCAGGGAGAGTTCAGAACTTTGGCTATCGAGATAACTGGGATGTGTTGATGCAAAAACCTCTGAAACTCGAAGTTCCGAAGTGAAAAGTAGATGTGGTGAGGCAAGATGTTGTAACCAAGGGTGACGTGGACCTCCCTAGGCGTACCATGAGTCGTCACCTTAGTTGGTGACAGTTGTTCTATGTGGGCCCGGAGGATAGAGGAGTCAGAAGTTCAGAATTTCAAAATTCGAAAGAAGGAAAGGAAGCAAGTGTGAGAACTTCCGAGGAAGCGAAGCACGAAGTCCCGAAGTGCTTGGAAGTTGGGGCCCAAGTCATATCCCAACGACACAATAAAAGGGGTCTGGCGAGAGGAGCTAGTGCCTAGGGGATTCGCAATTCAAAAAATCGAAAGTATCTAGTTTGGCCCATAGCAGAATCCCCAAAATTCAAAGTTGTGAAGTGCCTTTTTGGATAGGTGAAGTGGTCACGACCCGTTATCACATGGATTGGGGACTAAGAAAAAGGGGCTAGTGCCCGAAAGATTGTTACAGAGTCGAGCAGAGCTCGGAAAATTTCATGAAATATGAACGTTTTCTTAAATCGTGTTGGTTTATGAATATTGTGGAAATTGTTAGGGACAAATGGCCCGAGTTCAACGAGTGTCGGGACCGAAGTGAATTGCCACTGAGTGCAGAGAAATGGAGGAAACACAGAATGCTTCAAGTTCTGAGAATGAAGAAAAAGGGATGGATGTCCATTCGGGAGTTGAAGGATCGAACTCCAATGGGCATGGAGAAGAGATAGATAAAGAGGGAAACATGATGAAAATCATTGAAAGATTGCAAAAAGATACCCAAACTCATTGAGCAAATAGCAGAAATCTCAGGAAAGCTCAGGAAAAACAAGGAGAATTCAACTTAAAGTTGATAAAGAGTTTGGAGAGAATAGAAAAGAAGTTGGATATGGAGTCTGACTCAAGCAAATCATGGAATCGCAAGACCCTCGATAGGTAAAGAAGATCAAGAAGCGTTAGCAGGCATCGTCACCACTCCTCGAAGTAGTCCAATAAGGAGGCACACAACAGTTCAAACCCATCTCCTACCAAAAAACATAGGATATCTGGATTGGATGAGATGAAGGGTGAAATGAACAAGATTAAGCCCCCAACGTTTGATGAAGAACACAAGAAGGAGGAAGATGCCGAAACATGGTTTCTTGGCATGAGGAAATATTTCCAACTGTAGAATTATTCCTCTCATGTCGAAGGAAGAATTGCGATGTATCAACTGAAAGGGAAAGCATCCATGTGGTGGGATCAACTTGTGCAGGTGCAACACATTAGAGAGAAATATATTACTTGGAAGGAGTTCAAGAAGTATTTTGAAAATAAATACTTAACTAAAAGATACTATGACACAAAAATGAAAGAGTTCTTCAAACTCAAGCTCGATAGCATGACCATTGATGAATATGAGCGAAGGTTTTTGGAATTATCGAAGTATGTTTCGTTAATCAAAGATGAAGCTGTCAAAATTCAAAGGTATCTGAGTGGACTACCACCTTCCATTGGGGACAAGATTCAGTATGATGACCCTAAGACTATTGAAGAAACGATAAGGAGATCAAAATGCTTGTATGAGAAACAATACGAAAATCCTACTTTTCGGAACGCTTGGGACGACCAGAAGAAGTTTAAGAAAGAGAAAAGGTAGAAGGGAAACAAACCTCCCTTTTTCAGAAACAGTCCTCAAGGACAGCCATCGTTTAGAGAGCCAAGAACAACTGACGTAGGGGGACAAAGTCCAAGGAAGACGCCCATTCAGTGTTGGGGCTATCAGGGAAACCACAAGTACATAGATTGTCCCCACAAAAATGGCAAAGTGAGAGTTTTCCATAATGTTCAACAACCTGAAACAGTGGAGGACATGGACAGTAGAATACCAAGGATCTATGCAGCCTTGGACAACAAGAAAGTTGAATTTCAATCACATATGATTGAAGTGGAAGGTATGATCAATAGCCATGCCTTTACTATTTTAATTGATTCAGGGGCTAGTCATAGTTATATAGATCCTAGAGTGGTGGAAAGCTTGAATTTACCAAGAAGCAAGCATGAGAAATATTGGTTAGTGCATTTGGCTACAGGAGCCAAGAGAAAGGTTACGGAGTTGGTTAAGTCATGTCCAGTGAATATGAATGGACTGAGCACAAGGGTTGAATTGAACATTCTACCTTTAGGTTCTTATGACTGTCTAATTGGGATGGATTGGTTGGACCAACACCATGCCATCCTGGACTGTCATAACAAGGCATTCGCTTGCCTAGATGAGGAGGGGAATCAAAGAACAGTCCAAGGAGTTCCCAAAGTTATTTCTATCAGATAAATCTCAGCAATGCAGCTGAAGAAGTGCTATAGGAAAGGTTGTCAATTAATTGCATCCCATGTGGAGGAAGAATCTAAGGATGAGGTCTCAAAGATCGAAGACCATGCAGTACTCAAGGAATTTAAAGATGTATTCCAAGAAGTACCCAGATTATCCTCGAAGAGAGATATTGATTTCTCTGTAAACCTGATGCCTGGAGCAGCTCCAGTGTCAAGAGCTCCTTACAGAATGAACACATCAGAGCTGAAAGAACTACAATTGTAGCTTGAATAGCTTCTGATGAAGAAGGGGTATATATGTCCAAGTGTGTCGCCTTGGGGTGCCCCGGTCATGTTCGTGAAGAAGAAGGATGGAACATTGAAATTGTGCATCGATTTCAGACAATTGAACAAAGTGACTGTAAAGAACAAGTATCCTCTGTTGAGGATTGATGATCTCTTTGATCAGTTGAAGTATGCTAAGATATTTTCGAAAATAGATCTTAGATCAAGCTATCACTAGGTAAGAATAAAGGATGAAGACATCAACAAGACTGCTTTCAGAACAAGGTATGGTCACTATGAATTCACAATGCTGCCATTTGGGTTGTCAAATGCACCTTTTGTTTTTATGTGCCTAATGAATGGAGTATTCAGGGACTATCTTGATAACTTTGTCATAGTATTTTTGGATGACATCTTGGTGTATTCCAATTCGGAGGAAGAGCATGAACAACATCTAAGGATGGTGTTGCAAGTGCTAAGAGAGCACCAACTGTTTTCCAAGTTGAGAAAGTGCTCATTTTATCAAAAGCATATCCATTACTTGGGGCATATCATCTCAAAAGATGGGATAGCCATGGATCCTGAGAAGAATGAGGCCATCAGGAAATGGCCAGTGCCAAAGAATGTGACATAAGTCATATCCTTTATGGGTCTAGTTGGTTATTACAGAATGTTCATTGCAGGGTTCTCAAGGATACCTTACCCTATCACTTCCTTGCAGAGGAAGGAGAAGAAGTTTCAATGGACAGAAGAATGTGAGAAAAGCTTCCAATGATTGAAGCAGTTGTTAACCAGTGCTCCAATCCTGAGGATTGCAGATCCAAATGTAGATTTCGTGGTTTCCATCGATGCATGCAAAGAAGGACTGAGAGGAGTCCTCGATCAGAATGGGTTCGTAATTTTTTATGAATTCCGAAAGTTGAAAGAGCACGAAAGGAATTATGCCACTCATGATTTAGAATTGGCAGCCATCGTTCACGCTCTAAAGAAATGGAGGCATTACCTCATGGGAAGGAGGTTCAAACTAAGAATAGACCATAACAGTCTAAAGTATTTGTTTGATCAGCCAACCTTGAATGCTAGGCAGAGTAGGTGGTCGGAGTTTCTTTGTGAGTATGACTTTGATATCAAGCATATCAAAGGGAAGGAAAACAAAGTGGTTGATGCACTCAGTAGGAGAGTGCATGAACTATATTCTAGAGCCATTAGCATGTGTTGAACTAGTATTAAGGGCATAATTTTGAAAGCTGCAAATGAAGATTTATAGTACAGGGATTTGGTAGCAAAGCTACAGCAAGGCAAGATGCCACAGAAAGTGGAAAATTATAAATTGGAAACTGATGGAACACTTATGTACAAGAACATAATTTATGTACCTAATGTCCAGTACTTGAAATTTATGATTTTGAATGAAATGCATAATGTGCCTTATGATGGGCACCCTGGATATCAGAAAATTGTGGAAGCAGTCAAGAGCCATTACTTTTGGCCAGGTATGAAGAAATAAATTGTTGAATACATCGCCAGATGTATGGAATGCCATAAGGTTAAGGCTGAGCATAGACACCCATCAGGGTTGTTACATCCTTTGCCCATTCCTGAGTGGAAGTGGGAGGTAGTGACAATGGATTTCATCACAGGATTGCCCAGGACAGACAAACAACATGATTCAATCATGGTGGTGGTGGAAAAGATTACGAAAACTGCCCATTTTATTCTGGTAAAGACTACTCACAAGGCAGCTAATGTTGATGATATTTTTATGAGGGAAATAATACGATTTCACGATACTCCCAAGACAACTGTGTCTGACAGAGACCCAAAATTTACCTCAAAGTTATGGAAGGGGTTTTTCAAAGGATTTGGAACGAATCTGAATTTCAGCACTGCTTATAATCCTGAGTCTGATGGGCAGACAAAGAGGGTGAATCGAGTAATAGAAGACATGCTAAGGATGTATGTGATGGACAAACCATCCAAATGGGAAGACTACCTACACTTGGTAGAATTCGCCTACAATAATGGGCATCAAGCATCATTGAAGATGAGCCCATTTGAGGCACTTTATGGCAGAAAGTGCAACACTCCAGTAAGTTGGGATAATCCAACTGATAGAGCAGTGGTTGGGCCAGAGTTGTTGAAGGAAATGGAAGAGAAAGTGCTAAAAATTAAGAAGAATTTGAAGGTTTCCCAAGACAGACAGAAGAGTTATGTTGATAATAAAAAAACCCACAGAGAGTTTAAAGTGGGTGACCATGTTTTCTTGAAAGTGAAAGCCAACAGAGGTTCCCTGAAATTGGGAAACTGTTCCAAATTGGCAGCCAGATTTTGTGGGCCATTTGAAATCCTAGAAAGGATTGGGCCAGTTGCATATATGCTTTCATTACCTGCATCCATGACTGTACATAATATGTTTCATGTTTCATTGATTAAGAAATATATACCTAATGCTAATCATGTAATTGATTAGAATGTGATTCAGGTGGAGCAAGAAGGCGTCTTGCAAGTGCATCCTATGCGCATATTGGATAGGAAGAGCAAACAACTCCAGAATCGAGCCATAGGGATTGTAAAGGTCCAGTGGACCTGGTACGGTCATGAGGATGCGACATGAGAGCATGAGGATGCTATGCGGGCAGAATACCCGCATCTTTTTGAAGATTTTGGAAATCTTGTTGATGTTGTGTAAAGAGTTGCACTGAGGACAGTGCAAAAATAAGGGGAGGGGATTGTAATATCCCCAAGGACAAGCCCTATTGTATATATGAATTGTAAACATGTTTTGTAGGCTGGTGAGACGAGTGTTGATAAGTTGGGGGGCTTATGTGTTTGTTGGGTCGGAGACCCTAAGTATTAAAGGCCAGGACCCTATTTTTGTATATGTAATTATGCATAACATTAATAAAATATAAGCATCGTTGCGTGCAGACCGACCACGAAGAAAGAGTGATGGGGGACTAATCTTCCACAGAGTGGGTAAGGGAAAGAGGGTTGAAAGGTTGGAAAGGGGGCTAAGCTTTGGGGGCTTAAGTCCTTGAGAATAATAATTTATTATTATTCCAAAGCTGTGTGAAAGGCATGTTGCTTTTATCCTAATTCCTAGGAGAGGCAACGCATGTAGCTCGAACGTGTGCAAAAAGGGAACACATGCAGCTCCAGGAAGACAAGTATCGACTTGGGCGCATGAAACTAAAGTTGAAGAGTCAACTCGTGTTAGGGGTTCATCTGCCATTCGGGGGTGGACTGTCGGTCCTGTTGTGTGTCCGCGTCTGATCCCTGCATACCTTCACACAACTCTGAAATCAGAAAATTGTGAGGCCGACCTGTGAAGTTTTCTTGAGAAGCCGAAGCATCCTCTGTAAATTTCGTTGAGCTATGTGCTCAACCTCTGCGTTGATTCCTTGTCAGGCACCCTGAAAACCAGTGGCAACCCCGTGGACTGAGTCATATCTCTTGTGTGTCATGTGAACCCATCTTATCTTCCCTTGCAGAGCCGAGTCCATACCTGAACCATTATTGGGTTGTTGCCTTCTGGTTTCCTGAGTGGCATTGACCAATTTTTGTTTTTGTTATCCTCAATGTATTGGAATTGAGTCGAAACTGGTTGAAGAAGCGGGTTGTCATGCCTGTGAGCAGTTCTCTCCAGGTGAGAGACTTTGCCGGGAAGTGGTTTTCTCCCAGAGAGAGTCCAGCACCAGCTACGGAGCTCGAAGAATTCTTGATTTGTCCTATTGCCGAGACCCAGAGAGGGAGGTGAAGAAGTCGATGGACTATGTGACAGTGAAGGTGTTTACTCCTAGGTGGAACATGCATGTGGGGAATGAGAGTCCGTGAGTAGTGGGTGTAAGAAGGCTCCTGGAGAGAATCCTTCTGGTTTCACTGTGCAATTTTCCTATAACCTCAGCCTAGTCTAGGATTCCCTTGCCCTGGGTGGAGCTTGGTCCCAGCTCGAGGGTGACCCACTGTTGAGCGTGATGAGAAATGTGGTCTAAGGTTGGGAGGTTCATGGAAGGTCTGCACATAGTCGGTGGAGTTACTCTAGCTTAAAAGATAAGTATCAGTATGTGCTTAAATAATATGTATTTTATGCATGTTTGTACTAGTCATTCTTGAATGTTATCATGTGTTCTGTAGCATATATGAATTACTGTCTATTACATTGAATATGTATCATAACAGTAAACTATGTGTTAAGTGTTTTAAATTCATTACAATGCTTGTCATATGTGTATATATGTGAATGTTCCGCAGTAGTAGCATTGCACGACCTGTTGAAGGCTGGGGATGTTACAAATTGGTATCAGAGCAGTTAAGGTAAAGTTAAGGTTGTGTTGGTAGCATTGCCCAGCCTGGTGAGGGCTGAGAATGTTACAAATTGGTATCAGATCCCAAGGTTTTGACACTGAGCCTGGATGGGCCATGTTAGTGGAAATTGAAGCAAGAGTTTCGGAAAAGAATTGTTGTCAAGATGAACAAAATTCAAGTTCAGAGCAAGGTTTCGACATTGAGATTGGATGGGCCAGATAAGTGGTCTTTGGACCAGAGGTTTCAAGAGGAAATTGTGTCTGGAGGACTAATTTCGGACCTTAGAACCTTCTGAGTGCCAAAAATTTACCTTGGTTGTGTTACGAAGCTCAGTAAGAGTAGCGGTATCGTAAACCATGACAGAAGTGGTATCGTAATTTCTCATGAATTTTAATACAAGCAAAGAGTGTTTTTTTATAGCAGAGATTCATCATGGTGTCCCCTTTCAGTGTGTTTTTCCCAAATTCACATTCATTTCACTTCTGTTTTTTCTTCTAAGCATAGCTAAGAGAAAATGATCGAAATTCATACTTGATAGATGCTCCCTTCATATAGATAATATGGGTGTCATGTTTTAATGGTTGCAGGTCCAGAATTCACTCTTTGTTAGGTTCTTTGTTCATTGTAGTCGGCCTTTATGTTATTTATTCTAAAGTTACAATTGAGAATTCATCCTTATTAGATGCTCTCATTAGTAATGGGATTTTCTTATCTTCGTCTTTCCATCATCTGAATATTGTTTATTGTTGAAAAGGTGTGCTTATTTTTCCTATGTTCCCTCGTGGATACATAGTTGTGTTAATCTTCATAGTATTTTAGAATTAGAATCCATTGCCCAATGGTACTTTATCTCTTACTTGTCCTACCATCTCTTTAAAACAAAAACAAACCTATCTTGTATCAGAATCTGACCTCTGTGTGTTTATTAATGAATCTGTTGAGCTATTACCATTCATTAGACATCTGAGAGAGCCCCCTCTGGTTGTATAGGCCATAATATAGTCTAAAGCTGGTTGAAATATTTACCTTGGGGTTTCTTTGATACATACCAAAGAAAATTTTTGAGTGTTAATATCTTGGCGTCGTTGTCGTGGAAGAAGGTGAAATTTTCCCTAGGAGAAACGACAAAGTTCAGATCTAATTGTTGATGGTGGACAACAGTCAGACACAAAGAGGTTGTAAATCATCCACCTAGAAACTTCATTATCAGTTGTATCCAGATGACAGAATATCAATGGCGAATCCATTTTATGAAGGTTTTAAAGCTTGAAGAAGGTGCAAGTGACTCCAGTGGATTTAATGAAGAATTCAGATGTTGTTATAATTGTTTCAAAGTATGCATGTTTCGACTTTTCATAGATTTATGGTTTCCCAAATCCTTTACCCAAGGATGAATATTTTTTAAGAGATGGTCCTAAATTTAGTGGAGATGATTTGAGTTTGACTTTGAAGCATATCTCAAACTTCCGTGAATTTACTGAGTTGCTTAGAGTCAAGCATGAATATGTTTTCATTAGATTGTTTTATGATTCATTCCAAGGGAAGTGTAGGAATTGGGCTGAAGGTTTACCTCCTAAATCCATAGGGCCTTTTTCAGTTTTTTGGGTCATCTTTTTGGAAACATGGATGTACAAGACAAAATCTGCAGCAACCCCTTTTTCTATTCAAGATTTTAAAGAATGGAATGATATGCACATCGAGGATGAAATGGAGGAAATTTTTTTATTTAGTGTTGTCTTCTTATTTAAAGTCATGCAAATGTATCTCTAAAGACAAAATCCACTTTTTAGAGGAGTTTACTAAAAAACTTGAGGAAGATATTGAGGTCTTAGAAGTTCAAATCCAGTCCCAAGATTTTCATTATCAAAGCTTTTCTTTTGAAGATCTTTTCCAGCTATCCTTAATTGTTAAGAAAGAGTAATTTTCTATTGTTGATCATGAGCTTGAAAATTCACAGTGGAAACAAAATTTTCAAATAGAGAATATACATCAACAATTCCATTTTGAAAATCCAATTGAAGAATACATTGAGGATTATCAAGAAAATTATGGCTTCCATGACTTTAATGATCCTATAGCAGCTTATATGGAAGGTTTTCTCACTTCGAATTTGCAGCCATGTCTCCACTACAAGAAACAAAAATATCATGAGTTGCTTTTGTTGTTACATGTCCCAGTTTTAACTATGTTTCAACACAGTCAAGGAGTCAAATTACTGGAGAAGCTATTGCACTGGTTATACTGGCATTTTTCTATTACTTGATCTTGCAGATGTTTTCAGTTGTTTAGGGTAGGTAGGTGTGCTAATAATCTTGTTGGCCAAGCATCTCTTTCATTATGTTTCACTTTGGTTTTAATAGTTTCAGTTTGCGGAAAATGTTTAGTACAATTTTCAATTTGCAGTTGTGCGTTGAAGGTCTGGAAAAAGGTAGGTACAGAAGGTCAGAGTATATGGATTAGGAATAAACCAATGGATAGGAACTGGATCTATGATTCTTTGCTTCCGCGCAGGGAGGACAACATCCCCAGTAGGAGCCAAATGTTAGCACATGTATTTATGTATTTTCTAAAAAAAATTGCAATTTGGTCGAGATATCGAGCAAAAAATTTACTTGATTTCTTTGGGCATTCGAAAAAAAGTGGCTTTGATCAACATTTTCTAAGTTTGGGAAAATACAAAAAAAATTGGCTTTATAGCCAAGGGGGTCTTCTTATGATTAAGAAATTTATGATTTTTTTAGCTTTTAGCTAAAAATATATTCTCGGGCTTATTACAGAGTCAGTCATATGTTATGTTTATAAATATTATTGGGCCCACTGGCCCAATCTCTAGCTAAAAATGTATTCTCGAGTTTATTACAAAGTCATATGTTATGTTTATAAATATTATTGGGCCCACTGGCCCAATCTCTAGCTAAAAATGTATTCTCGGGCTTATTACAGAGTCATATGTTATGTTTGCCCAATCTCTAGCTAAAAATGTAGAGTCATATGTTATGTTTATAAATATTATTGGGCCCAGTGGCCCAATCTCTAGCTAAAAATGTATTTTCGAGCTTATTACAAAGTCATATGTTATGTTTGCCCAATCTCTAGCTAAAAATGTATTCTCGAGCTTATTACAGAGTCATATGTTATGTTTGCCCAATCTCTAGCTAAAAATGTATTCTCGAGCTTATTACAAAGTCATATGTTATGTTTATAAATATTATTGAGCCCACTGACCCAATCTTTAGTTAAAAATGTATTCTCGGCTTATTACAGAGTCATATGTTATGTTTATAAATATTATTGCTAAAAATGTATTCTCGAGCTTATTACAAAGTCATATGTTATGTTTATAAATATTATTGAGCCCACTGACCCAATCTTTAGCTAAAAATGTATTATCGGGCTTATTACAGAGTCATATGTGTATTCTCGAGCTTATTACAAAGTCATATGTTATGTTTATAAATATTATTGAGCCCACTGACCCAATCTTTAGCTAAAAATGTATTCTCGAGCTTATTACAGAGTCATATGTTATGTTTATAAATATTATTATACCCACATATTACAAAGTCATATGTTATGTTTATAAATATTATTATACCCACATATTACAAAGTCATATGTTATGTTTATAAATATTATTGAGCCCATTGACCCAATCTTTTGTTAAAAATGTATTCTCGGGCTTATTACAGAATCATATGTGTATTCTCGAACTTATTACAAAGTCATATGTTATGTTTATAAATATTATTGAGCCCACTGACCCAATCTTTAGTAAGAACCAACCACAAATCATACACAAAGCACCAAAGCCCATGGACGTGTTCCAGCCAAATCCACGAGTAAGAACCAACCACAAATCATATACAAAGCACCAAAGCCCATCGACCAAGCGCCAAACCACCGAAAAGAAGATTATTGTGTACAATGTATTCAAATCAGTTTTCGAGCACTCGTGTATATAAACAGCATAGAAATTTGCACCCAAACAATGTGGGATATATCTCGTTGAATAAAAACGTAAAATACCAACCCAGAAAGTGCCAACATGCACTAAAAACTTCGCAGGTGTCAAAGAGGAGAATGCCCAAGCTAAGCTAACATTCCAAATGCGTGGCAAGTGTTGAAGCGCATTAAAAAGGAGACAAACCTTCAGCGAAAGAGATGATTTAGCTATTCTTCGGATAGGATATGGAACTTGTTCAAAGAAAAAGTTAATTAACAGGTTTTAGATATTTAGGATCTTCTAAATCTGTCAGAGCATTTACGCCAAGTTTCAAGGGGTGGATTAGCTATCGGATGTTTTAGCAAAGGAATAGACATTGTTAAGGCACTCAAGAAAACTTGAAGTTAAACCCTAACGAGCCAAATTTTTCCATGATGTATATGATGATGGTTGCAGGTGTGAGCCGAAGACCAAATTCATATATTGAAAATGTAAGCAAATTGTCAGCGCCCGAAAAGAAGAAACACCAAGTGCTCATGCAAACAAGTCTGAAACGTGAAGCTTCCAAGTGTGAATAAAATTGATGAAGGTGTCATAGAATGTCAAATAAACATGCTCCAAATATCGTGGAAAACATTCACAGAAGTGTTATCATCGCCAGAAGAACGGTTTGTATGCCACAACTAGGTGTGATCTTAAAATGCTAATCTTGTTATCCAGCATATGAAGAAATGAGTATTGCAACTTCCCTTGAGAATGTATTGAAATGGATGCAAAAATATAATCACAGGTTTCTTCATGATGTTTATCGAGTTGGGAATCTGGAGAGAACCATCAAATTCTACACTAAATGTATAGGGAACATTTAGTGACCAGTTCAGCATTGAAAAGTTTCAATGGAGCAGCATGAGATGTCAACGACATTGAGAAAAAGTATGTCTATTTGTCATACAAACGTCAAAATATCACTGCCACGACAGCCATCAAGTTATGTCCAAATATCAAAATGTTCATATGTTCGAACACAGATATGAGAACATGATAGTAGGGAGACGTCAGATTTGTAAGGTAGTGTTAAGCCCGAATGTTAACGGGAAACGCCATATATTGCCCATCAAAAAAGCACCCAGCAGACGTCTCGAAAGTTGCATTTCTTTTTAGAGATCACTTCTTTTTAGAGATGTCAGGTTAAAGCTAAGTTACAGATGTGAAAATCGTGTCTTGATGGTTCATCTGAGCAAGTGAAGTTGGGCCACAAGGGATTTACTGCATATTTTTATTGTTTTACCAGTCATCTTCAAAAGTTGTTTCAGGACAAACAAACTGTGATTAATTTTCAAAATACAAAAGAGGTTATTGTCAAAAACGGACCAAATAACATTAACCTCTTTCAGTTTCTTCACAGGTGTTACAGGTTGAGATATTAAAAGGAATCTTTACACCTCATTTTTTCTGGTCTCCTTATTTCTTGTTTTAGACATGCTTTTTTAATGCAGATTCCAGAGAGCTGGAGACGAATTTCTACAAAAAGAGGGAGTTTTTTTTCTCCAGGACAAGTTCATATGCTAAACCTCCTCCAGTTTCATAACAGTTGTCAAGATTCAAAAGATATGATCAAGTCTTTGACCCCTATTTTTCAGAAAATTAGGTCATGTTACAAGCAAGAATAGATCTAATAGCAGAGATGTTTGGAGCAAGCGGATGCTGAGAAGTATTTGACAGTTAAGACCTAGATTTTCAATGATTTATATGAAGAGGAGAATATGAAACAGAGTTTGTGTAGAGCAGTGACGCTACTCAAATGTTGTAGGTAGCACTTGCACAACAGCAGCTCCAGTTTGTTAAGCAAAGGTGACCGAGTTGCCCAAACAGCACACCAAATGCTTCGGAATGGTCTCAGATGTACATGATGACTGATCAAAGCATCATATTCTAATTTTTACCAAGATCTATGATTGTATAAGATATTTTGTTTTGCATTAAAGATGTTCAAACGAATTTACTATTTTTAGTAAAGTTGTTTAGGAGTTGTTCCCCTTTAATGTAACCAAATCCATTATTGTAGCTAATAGTAGTTCGACTCCTACTAGCCTTGTATGGAAATAGGCTGTTATATATTTGGTCACTTATGATGTAAAAGGGGTTCGATTCGCTCGAGGGAGGCCTTCCTTTGTATCTGCAAAACCCTATAATTTTTCATGAATTTTAATACAAGCAGAAAGTGTTTTTTATAGTAGAGATTCATCACGGTGTCCCCTTTCAATGTGTCTTTCCGTAGTTCACATTCATTTCACTTATGTTTTTTCTTCTAAGCATAGCTAAGAGAAAATAATCGGAATTCATCCTTAATAGATGCTCCCTTCATATAGTTAATGCTAGTATCATGTTTTAATGATTGCAAGTCCAAAATTCACCCTTTGTTAGGTTCTATGTTCATTGTAGTTAGTCTTTATGTTATTTCTTTTAAAGTTACAATTGAGAATTCATCCTTATTAGATGCTCTTATTAGTAATGGGATTTTCTTATCTCCGTCTTGCCAAAATTCACCCTTTGTTAGGTGCTATGTTCATTGTAGTTAGCTTTTATGTTATTTCTTCTAAAGTTACAATTGAAAATTTATCATTATTAGATGCTCTCATTAGTAATGGTATTTTCTTATCTCCGACTTGCCATCATCTAAATGTTGTTTATTGTTGAAAAGGTGTGCTTATTTTTCCTTTGTTCCCTCAGGAATACATACCTGTGTTAATCTTCATAGTATTTCAGAATTTGACTCCATTTCCCAATGGTACTTTATCTCTTGTTTGTCCTACCATCTCTTTAAAACAAAACAAAAAACCTATCTTATATTAGAATCTAACCTATGTGTGTTTATTGATGAATCCCTTGAGCTATTACCAATCATTAGACATCTGAGAGAGCCCTCTCTGGTTGTATAGGTCAGAATACAATCTAAAGCTGGTTGAAATGGTTACCTTGGGGTTTCTTTGATACAACCCAAAGAAAATTTCCAAGTGTTAACAGAGGTAAGGGAATGTTGCAAATTGTTGGAATCCAAACACCACTCTATTATAATTGAGAAGTTATAGACATGGTGCCTCAAGAGTCACATTCTCTAGCTAGAAGCGGGTGATCATAACACTAAGTATTTCCAAAAAATTGCAAATCATAGGAAAAATTGCAATAATATTTGGGAACTAGAGGATCAACTTGGAAACAAGAAAAAGGGCTTCTCAAAGCTTGCATAACCAGGGGTGTGGCATTTCAAAGAACTATTTTCTGAGAAAGAGGATGAATCCATTGAGGATATGTTGCATATTTTAAGACTTTTTCCAAAGATGATTGAAGAGGATGACAATAGAGAATCTTTTAGGGATATTGCTAAGGAAGAGCTTTGTGGTGTCTTGGATTAGACAAAAGTCTCGACCCTGATGGTTGGACTATAGATTTCTACCGAGATTTTTTTTAGCTTATGGGAAAGGATATACTATGTGTCATGGAAGAAATTAGATCGAAGGGAAAAATAAAACAAAACATAAACACTACCTTTCTAGCGTTGATACCAAAATCATATCTTCCCTCCACTTTCGAAGACTTTCAACCCATTGCACTATGCAACAGTCTCTATAAAATTTATTCTGAGATCATCGCATTGTGATTGAAGCCTTTGCTCTCCAAATTCATTTCCCAAGAACAATTCGACTTTCTTGACAGTTAAGACCTAGATTTTCAATGATTTATGTGAAGAGGAGAATATGAAACAGAATTTGTGTAGCGTAGTGATTCTACTCAAATGTTGTAGGTAGCACTTGCACAACAGCGGCTCCAGTTTGCCCAGCAAAGGTGACATAGTTGCCCAAACAGCACACCAAATGCTTAGGAATGGTCTTAGATGTACATGATGACTGATCAAAGCATCATATTCGAATTTTTACCAAGATCTATGATTATATAAGATATTTTGTTTTGCATTAAAAATGTTCAAACGAATTTACTATTTTTAGTAAAGTTGTTTAGGAGTTGTTCTCCTTTAATGTCACCAAATCCATTATTGTAGCTAGTAGTAGTTCCACTCTTAGTAGCTTTGTATGGAAATAAGCTCTTATATATTTGGTCACTTACGATGTAAAAGGGGTTTGATTCGCTCGAGGGAGGCCTTCTTTTGTATCTGCAAAACCCTGTAATTTCTCATGAATTCTAATACAAGTAGAAAGTGTTTTTTATAGCAGAGATTCGTCATGGTGTCCCCTTTTAATATGTCTTTCCGTAGTTCACATTCATTTCACTTCTGTTTTTTCTTCTAAGCATAGCTAAGAGAAAATGATCGGAATTCATCCTTGATAGATGCTCCCTTCATATAGTTAATGCTAGTATCATGTTTTAATGATTGCAGGTCCAAAATTCACCCTTTGTTAGGTGCTATGTTCATTGTAGTTAGTTTTTATGTTATTTCTTCTAAAGTTACAATTGAGAATTCATCCTTATTAGATGCTCTCATTAGCAATGGGATTTTCTTATCTCCGTCTTGCCAAAATTCACCCTTTGTTAGGTGCTATGTTCATTGTAGTTAGCCTTTATGTTATTTCTTCTAAAGATACAATTGAAAATTCATCATTATTAGATGCTCTCATTAGTAATGGTATTTTCTTATCTCCGTCTTGCCATCATCTGAATATTGTTTATTGTTGAAAAAGTGTGCTTATTTTTCCTTTGTTCCCTCAGGAATACATACCTGTGT
>ML833169.1:25837-51768 GCA_009831015.1 Picea engelmannii
ACTGCCCAACATGTAGGCTTCTATCCCATATGTGTGCCACCATGACCAAATTTGTCAAAAATTAAGCCCATCTATCCATCGTCCAAGGTTCTGAAGATGTGAGAGACACTTTTTGAATGTGTCAAGTCATTGGGTGACTCACTACTCTGCATCACATGTGCCATATCCTACAATAGATGCACAACGTCTTGGGTGAAAACTTGGGGTGTCCTTCAAAGATACATGTCAGGGGAATCCTGATCAAAACAAAATATGAAATCAAGTAAGCCAATGTTCATAAGATATACCATTCCTTGAATCATGCAAAGTAAGTTGTTACTTAATATATAAACTACATGAACAATTCACATCAGTGTATCCCCTTCAAGTTTCACACTAGCTCAGGACTTTATGTAAGTTGGAAAGGTAGAACATTGGAGGACCTTCATTTGACCCTATTAGGTGTGCCAACCAAAACAATGAAAGAAAAGACCCAGGTAGAGGTATATGTCCCGAGGGAAGTAGTGAAAGAAAAGTACCCTTCAAGAGTAAGTGTGATAGTGGTACGTGATAGGCTTACTCCACGTCTTATGGTGTCATTGAGTCCATTTCGATGAGCGGCTTTGTGAAGGGCGTGCTTGCTCTTGAGTTACCACTTTCTAAGTGGTACGTTTTTCCAAACCCGTTTATTTTCCCTCTTATCATATTTGCATGTCCCCTTTTATAAGGTTTCAAGCTATAACATCACTGCTTGGGATTGGGGCGAACACGGAAAGGGTAGAGCCCAAGTTTGGACTAGCTTTTGAGATTCCTTTGCTATCATTCCTTTCTTTAGCATCATTCTTTTATTCTTTTAGCAACTGCTGCAATCAAGCTCTGGGCATTCATCCCCTCTTCTCATGAGAGAATGGACCATGACTCATTACCAAAGGAAAAGTGTTAAGTACTAGAGGAAAGACTGATATACGTGGAGTGCTCTCCGGTATTCCTCTTTGGCAATGGCTTTCATCCACATCATATTAGTTAACCTCGGGGTAGTCTTAGCATTGCTCGAACTGTTGTAAGCATTAATGGTAACTAGGGGAGCTTTGTTATTCGTTACTACCAATCCGCGCTGCTTCAATTCCTGGCATAGTAATATAGCAGGGGCTCGACTGGGTGGACCCAGTGTATAGGAATCCGATTCTAATTGGGTTGGGGCTACCTAAAACGCTAAACGTCCTTTGATTATTTCGTAAATAGCAAGGTCCCTATTATTGAAGAAATCAGGAGCTATTTATTCTTGATTTCAGGGCCTCATAAATAGATATGCCGATTGAATAAGATCCCTTCTATTGGAGCAAAGCGAGCTAGGTCCTAACCATACTCAACCTCATCTTGGATTAGCTTTTTGGGTAGGTGTCAGGCATGATTTTCTTTGAGTTCTAATAGTGAGCGAGGCTCCCCTTTAATCAATAGTAGGGCTCGCCTAAATCATAAGGGGAAAAGCATAAACCAATAGGGTATGCGGTCTCCACCCTACCCTACTATTCTAATAAGGTTGAGCAAAAGGTATTGTATGCATAGGAGGATTTGGGTATAGAGGGCCTGCCCTCTTTCCTCTGCCAGGTATGGGTAGGACCCAATGGATTGCTAGGGTTAGCTTTGTTGAACTAAAGGCCAACTTTACAAATAATAGGGGGGAAAATCGATAATAATAGGGGTAGCCGAAGCAGACAAGTCATAGAACTACACACACATTTCAACCCCTTCGGACATAGAGGGAAGGATGCGGGGTGAAGATGAATATGAGGCGCGAGTCTGTGATCCATGGCCAGTAGTGTCTCCAAGCTAGTTGGTCAATTGAGTAATGTCTCCAAGCTAGCTAATTAGCCTCTAATACCACATGCATGGTGGGGTTCGCTCTTCGCTCACTGCACACATTCCTGATCCCCGTTTCACTTCTTTCCCGTTAGTTCGTTATTACATACGTAATATGAACGATCAATTCCCATCTATATAGGAGCATATAGTTCGACTCACTGCACTCACTTCCTTTTCCTCTTCTTGTTTCCCTCTCCTCGTTTGTCGTAAAGTAATATGACTGCCCGATTGATGGGTGCAGTGCCGCGTTATTACATATGTAATATGATTGATCCTGTCCCTCGGCTGGTAACTAAATAATCGGATAACTACTCGGGTTGAGATCTCCTAGTGGCATTGTTAGCAGTTGCATCAAAGGGTCGTTATAAGAGTGGAAACCTCGAATCCATTCGTCGAGTCCCTAACTATTCTACTTGGGCCAGTGAGTGAATGAGGTAATTGGATTTGGTGAAGTGATACCTTTTATTTCTGATTAGCCTGGTCGAATGTCGATCATACGTACCCTAGGATTGTGATATTCTACGCCATTCTATAGTGGTAGTGGCCTCTATCAAGTTATACCTAATCTCCCTCCGCAGCTTCGAGCAAACATACATGAAATGAACCGTTCTAGTATTGGTATTCAAGCTGAAAGGCAAGGTATTGGGTTTTCACTATTCTTGTCTCTTTGTTTGCTAGGTTATACAACCTATATGCTTTAGCTCTATCATCATAGACAATAAATCTAACTTTTACACTCTTTTAGTCTAGCTTATACCTTTTCTCCTTGGGAATATGCATAAAAGTAGTACAACCAAATGCTTCAAATTACTTACATTATACTTCTTACTAAGTAAAGATTCATAGGGAGTCTTTTTCTCAACTGACTCCATAGGCGATGATGTATATTGTTGTGTTGACTGCTTTAGCCCATAGGTACCTTGGTACTATCTTTGATTTGAGCATGCACCTAGCCATCTCAATCAAAGTTCAAATTTGTTCTTTGTCACTACATTCTACTATGGTGTGTAAGGAGTTTAAAATTTATGCTTGATACCATGTATTGATGTTGAAGGTCCTGAACCGGAAGGTGGCGAAAGAAGAAACCTAGCTACCGACATACCTTAGCAGGTCACTTCTTTCAGGCAGGCCGAAGTCAGGAAGGCAGGCCGAATCGCAATACCAAGGAAGAGCAGTGGTTAGTGCACCTCACCTCTACTGCTTTCTCTGATGCTATTGTTGAGGATGTTGGTAATTAACAGCGCATGTCATTCCTTCTTCTGTGATTGGGGTAGATGCTTACATTATAGATAGCGAGGCTACAAGAGCGCACTTGCTGATACTAGTTCTGTTGGTCCAACTTGCTTTGTTCAATCTATTGATGCTAGTGAGACTTGGTCAATCAATAGGCTATGGCACTATTTATGTGGTTATGGGTTTGGATCAGTAGCAGAGATGAAAGCAACAGTAGCAATCTCACCAGCAGAGGAAAGAAAGGCAGTTGAAGCATAGGTGGCTAGAGCATTTGTTTACCCGGAACCCATTGAAGTTTATCCATTGGCAGGAGCAGATCGCGTTTAAGTAGATAAAAATCCGCGGTTCCTTCTAGCGTTTTTTATAGTGACCTTAGTGATCCAATTGAACCAGTTGATTTTGTTTATTAAAGTGCTTGTATTATTATGTATATATAAAACATGACTTCAAGACCTAGAGAATATAGTGAGTAAAATCTCCATTTAGAAATAGGCTCGACAAACAAAAGGTATGATACCCACAAGATGTTGGGAAAAAGAGTTTCTTCTCCTGCTTTGGTCAACCGACGAAAAATTGCGGAAATCCTAATCCCCTCTGAAACAACCATTTAGTGGCTGGGAGGGAGAGGCTGGAAATGGCATATTTTTGACTGGTATGGGGTATTCTTTCTCGCTTCAAGTGGTACCCTTCTTACCAGTGGTCTCCCTTCATTGCTTTGGACTATCTTTCTTCTAAGAATGAATACTATGGAAAGACTACTAGGCATACTATACAACTTCTTACCCCGACATTCATTAGCTCATAATAGTCCTTGCCTGCCGGTGCTTTGATGGCAGTCTGGTGGCATTCTTCTTCATCCTAAGCAGGCCCTAGATGACTCCGGCCTATTGGTCGAGATGCTAGCTTCTTGTCGGTCATCAGACAATCGTACCCAACCCTGGTTACGGGGCATAAACTTGTCGTCCGGGACTCCAATGAGAGTTGCGTTGGAGGTTCGGTCCAATCGATTTGTCCCCCAATTTCTGTTGTAGTTAACCATTCTTCGATGTCGTAGTCACCATGCACTCGTCGTTCGGTCCAGCTTATTCGTCTTTCATCTTCCCAGAATTGGGCTTCTTACTCAAGTAGAGTGCTGGGAGAACAAATGAACCATCTTACACTCCACGTCCTTTGGAGTGTACAGGTTTCTCCTTTCATTGTCGTCTCGTAATCCCACTTGAGGATCCACTGGTAGTTATTGGTGCCAAGGTAGTAGATGAGATCACTAATCCTGGCTTCCTGTGCACGGATTGGTGGGAGACCTGTCGCATCAGCTAAGGATTGCCTGGAGAAGGCTTCATCTTTCAGGGAGATGCAGGAGCCACCTGCAATTACATCACTAGTAAAAGAGCGTAGGAGCTAAATTTGAAGCTCTAACCATCAGGGTCATAGATTAGGTTGTGAAGTTCCCCACTGTAAAGACAGTTGGAAAGATTCCCTAACAATAAAGAAGAAAACAGAACCAGTACTGCCAGTAGCAAAAACTGAACCAAAGAGAATTCAAGTAATTTCTCCTAAGGGAAATACCTTGATGTTATCATAATTGAAAGTCGATTAGAACAATGCTCATTTAACCTTGCCTCGCTCGAGTTTGATATGCTTTCTTACCATTGCAGAGAGATAGACAAATTTTCTTACCGCTTGAAAGGGAGGGATTGGTTTTATTACCGCCGGACTTGAATGAAGTGCTTCCTTCGGTCTCTCTAATCCACTCTTTAGATCGCTTTCGCAATTATTGCAAATTCGGTTGGCTTGCTCTTAGAGCTTTACTTCTCTCCCCTTGAGGGGGAAGGGGGTGGTAGCTTTATTTGATTCTTTTTCAAGTAAAGCTACTAGTTGGGAGCTAGGAGACCGTAGCTCGTGTTGAGGTAATGAAATTGTCTTGTTAGTTCCTGTTCTCCCTTTCTAGCTATCGAGTAGTAGACCTTAGCTCGAGCTAATGAAAGGGTATTGGACTTGGTAGTTACTGAGCTAACGAGTTGTAGTTTCCTTCTTCGAGTGGAGCTAGAACCCGCTTGAGGGGGGGCAGGGGAGTCACCTTTTCTTAATAGGAAGGTAGCTCTTTTTTTGTAGCTGAGCTAGTACTTCTAGTAGGGGAAGAAGTAGTAGTTCTTCTATTAGCCGATGAGCTAGTATGAGTGGTTAGTTCTTGTACTGTGTTTATATAATTGTATTAGCTATTTACTTGTTGTATGAGTTACTTGTTCTATTATAGTAGTTTAGCTCTTAGTAGCTGTTCTATATTAGCTAGCAGTATGAGCTTTACTTGTAGCTAATAACGGTTCGCTATAGTTGTCTGATAGAAGGCTATGAGAATTTATTCTACTTTGCAAGGGCAGTGTAGCTTGTTTGACTATAGGGCTAAAGGTCTCCTCGTAGTCAATACCGTCACAGTTCGTGTAGTTCTTTCACTAGCAACCACGAGAAATTGGAAATTATACCGTTAAAAACACTTGCTTTCCTCCATGGATACCTTCAGGAGGAAGTGTATATGCAACAACCAAAGGGATTTGTGGATAAGAAAAAGCCCAATTATGTTTGCAAATTCCGGAAAGCCATTTATGGTCTCAAACAAGCCCCTAGAGCTTGGTTTTCAAAGTGGAAGGGTGTTGTTGTAAGCAAAGGCTACAACCAAAGTGGTTCAGATCCTTTCAACTTCATAATAAAAAATCCTACAGGTATTTGTCTGATTTTGGTATATGTGGATGAAATGATTGTTACAGGATGACTTGAAGGAAATTGAGAATATGAAAATACAGCTTTTAAAGGTCTTTGATATGAAGTATCTAGGTAATCTTAGAGATTTTTTGGGACCCGAAGTGGGGTGCACTTCAAAAGGAAGAATCTTGTCACAACAAAAATATACCCTATATATTCTTGCAAAGTTTGGCATGACAGACTCTAAACCCATTGATACCGTAGCTGAGGTCAATGCCAAGTTAAGAAAAGATGACGGATAACCCTTAAAGGACGTCACCACTAGATACCTGAGTTTATGTGGGGCATTGCAATTCTTAACCTTTACTAGGCCAGACATCACTTATGCTGTAAACAAGGTATGTCAATTTATGCCAAGCCCCCCAGACAAGCACACCTCTTCGGTTCACCTAGATTCTTTTCTTCCACTTGGCCGGGAGCTAATATCGGGTGGGTCAAAATCGGATATGTTTCCATTCCCCCCGATATGTTGCACTCATTACTCCTTCCTCCCTCGACGTCTATCAGAGAATCCAATTTTTTCGGGGGCATTCGAATTTGATCCATTCACCAATCATCCATAACATCTATAGGAAGGGTTGTAGGGCCAATGAGAAAGTTCACTAAGTCTATTGGAATGGGCTTTGTATCAATAGAATGTCATCACCCATACATAACAAATTGGTTGGTATGGTATATTCATATCAGAACATATGCACAGTCATAAATAAAATTCTGTGGGGCATTGCAATACTTAACATTTACCAGGCCAGACATCACTTATGTTGTAAACAAGGTATGTCAATTTATGCCAAGCCCTAGACAATCACACCTCTTCGGTTCACCTAGATTCCTTGCTTCCACTTGGCTGGGAGCTAATACTGGGTGGGTCAAAATGGGATATGTTTCCATTCCCCCCGATCTGTTGCACTCATTACTACTTCCTCCCCTTGTGTCTAATGGAGAATCCAATTTCTTCAAGGGCATCCGAATCTTATCCATTCACCAATCATCCATAGCATCTATAGGAAGGGTTGTAGGGACAATGGGAACGTTCAATAAGTCTATTGGAATGGGCTTCGTATCAATAGAATCTCATCACCCATACATAACAAATTGGTTGGTATGGTATATTCATATCAGAACATGTTAGCACATAAACTTGTCAAGGTCTTGAGAGTTGTGTTATCTGCCTAGGTCTGTAATTTTGTCCGTCTTTCCTCCCTGTCCAGACTCGATTGTAAATTTTACCTCTCGGCTTGTAGTTTTCCTTCTATTTCCCTTCATCCAGTTGATCGACCTGTTTTCCTTGTCAGATCGCCTAAGAGCTATCGGCCATAAGCCTTTCTGTTTTCCCTAGAGTCGAGCATTTCTCCCTTTGCCTCTGTCACTGATCCTCTTATTCTACCCGACCCTCCAGCCAGTCACCCAAGTAATCGTTCACAGGCTGCAATCATGACCACCAAGTGCAACACTTGAAGTGGTTTTATGTAGACGCAAATCAAGCGAGCGGGCAAAGATCAACTTTCAACGGCAGAGATCCTTCGAGCCAATCAGATCGACGACCATCGGGTGATCGAGATCATACAATTGCACCAAGTTTAGCGTCAAACAGAGGTGTGAAGTCGCAAGATCAATCCTAGTCATTGGTACGGGGAAGGACGCGTGCCGCAAGATTAACATTTCGTGGTTTCGCGAGATGGAGTGGTCAAGGACCAAAGTCATCAGAACTCGCGAAGTGCAAAATCCTGAAAAGATCGCAACCGTTGATCAAAAGAGAGATCCAGACCGTTGGATCACCTTTCTGCGATTTCATGAGTCGGGAAAGTAGAAGGGCGAGTTTTGAAGACTCACGACACGCGAAGTTCCAAAATGATCTTAACCGTCTATTCCAGGAGGACACGTGGCACAGGATCAACATGAAGAAATTCGTTTCGAGGAAGCTGAAAAGGGAACTGTCGATAGCCGAGGTCCCGAAATGTCGATACAATCTGGGTTGTCCGATGGCATGTCGCCCGATTCGAGCATCGCGATTTTGTAACTCGGAGTTTCGAGCACGAAGCACATCATGAGTTCACGAAACGCGAAATCGCGACACGCCTATGTATTAGGCCCACAAGCACAACCCATGGTCATATGAGAAGCAGGCGCCTATTAAATAGCAGGCGCCTGAAGTTGTTCGAGGAGATGATTGTGGCCGTCGGTTTCGAGACAAATCCAACCATTGATCCGGATGGGTCATTTCGTGACTTCGAGCATCGGGATTTTGAAGTCAAGGGGAGTGAAAACTCCTGAAATGCAAAATCCCGAGGTTTCAGAAGGATAAGCATGAGGTCAAGACCCGCGGTCGCATAGGACAAAGGAAGTGGAGCTGCGCAAAGAATCAGAGCGTCCGATTTGGTCATGGAGAAGTATCCGGCGTAGTCTCGATGCGCCAAGGTTAGTCCAAAGGGAGTGTGAGTTCAACTGTAATGTTCATGGGTGTCAAGCCTCGTCCTGATCCCAAGGAAGGTAGTTAATGAATGCAGGGAAAGTGGTTGAAACCTCATTTCACCACATAAATGGAAAGCATGGAAATTCCGGCCGTGGAGGACAGCTTGTCACCCAAAAGTTCACCTGTCATGGATTTGCTTGTGAAGCCCATACCGACCTGATCTTGTGTCTGACAGAGGAAGGCAAGTGTAGTTTGACAGGATAGGATGCAGTCGCCAAGCCTTGAATGCAGTGATTAGAGCGCGCTTCTGAAGGGAGCAAGTTGCTTTGAGTATAAATGCTCAGTTGTAATATTTTGTTAGGGTCGATGGTTGAGCTAAGCTCCTGATTTGTAAAGTTTTAATGAACACTCTGGTTCTCTGGTTATGTATATGCATTTGAGACTTCATGTTTAATGTAAGTCAGCTTCCTTTCATCTCCTTGTAGCAGCTGTGTTAGAACGCTCGGGCATGGATGATCCAGTCGAGGGTGGTTATGTTTTTGTGATGTAGGTTTGATCACAGTGACATTGCAACTAGTTTTAATCAGTTTCTTGTGTTCTCCTTTTCCTCTGATGCTGAGAGCTCGGGTATGGATGGTCCAACCGGGTTGCTGTGACTATATTGTAATGTATGTTTGATTGCAGTACCGTTATAGCGTTTTCAGTTTCCTGAAGTCATGAATTCAAGAGGATCTTGTATTTGAAGCTTTTCCTCCTTAGGTTGCTGGAAGACCGGATGTCCATAGCAGACTTCTTCACTTTCCTCAAGTTCTTCCCCCTATTCACCACTATACCAAGTTTACTGACTGAAGTTAGACCAAGACCTTATCTACTTGTGCTTTCCAACCCATTTTTCTGAGTTATAATGATACCATCCCGAGTCTGCATCCATTAGACCACCTTTAAATTTATTCATTCTGACATACAAACTGATGGGTATCAGGCTTACCTCTGCCGCAATCCAGAGGTGACTTATGGTGCTAACATTTATGGTGCCGTTGCCGGGGACGAAATTGAAGATTTTCCCTGGGATTGAACGACAAAGCTTATTAGTTCTGAAGGTGCATCAGAACTTAGTACATCAAAGATTGCAACTGTGCACCTGGCAACTCCACTGTGGTGACTCCATTGATGCGCATCCACTGGCGACCCCACTGTTTCAGCTGTGGCTTCTAGAGGCAGACACACGAGATCTACTCCACAACTGCCTTTAACAACACCTGAAGCTGACCCAGAAAAAATCGTCAGAAAAGGAAAGGTCCTCCGAGAAGGTGCTTCTACTGTTGAACGAGGTATTTCTGACGATTTTTGTTATCCTCCTGTAGAAAATCCAATATCTGCTTCTCATTTTCCTATCATACCATCTGTTGGAGTTTCGCGAATTTTAAATTTTGGGAGCGTTCCTGTTGAGTTTTCCCCTCATGGTTTGAGATTGGAGGGAGAAATCCTTGTCACTCCTCTCTCCCCTGAAGTTGTACCTTGGTCTAGACCTAGGACCTCAAAAGATTTTCCCACTCCAGGTTTAATTAGTCCTCCTCCTGTTAGAGTTACTGATTTTGCAGAAAGGGAAACCTCTTTTTCTTCAAGCCCTTTAGCCTTTTCTCCAAATCCTCTGCTATTTCCTTTTCCTCTCGAAAGCTTAGTTCTAGTCTCCCCTGTTCAAACCCCTTCCCCTCCTAGTTCTCCTCCGCCTATCATCCCTATGGTAGGTGCCAATCCTCCTAGAAACAGAATGGATGCCATAGTGGCTGTAAGATATGCCCCTCTAGTCCTACCTCAGCCAATGAATGCTCTCCCTGCTAGAGATTACCTAAAGTATATGCCCAAATTCACTAGAGAGGAAGACATAACTGCTGAAGAGCACCTTGCTGCCTTTTACAGTTATGCAGACATTCTGAATATTGAAAACGAAGATGTCTGGATGAGAGTCTTTGTCCAGAGCCTTGATGGTGAGGTTAGGAAATGGTTTAGGGGATTGACCCCTGGATCTATTGTTGGGATTGAGGCTCTAGATGATGTTTTTCTGAGGCAGTGGGGGGATAAAAAAGACTTTATGTATTATATCACAGAGTTCGGGTCACTAAAGAGAAAAGAAGGAGAATCTATCTCTGACTTCTCCAAAAGATTCAATAAAATGTACAATAAGATCCCTGTTGAGATAAAGCCTACTGAAGCCTCTGCCAAAATCACTTATGCTAGTGCTTTTGACCCCGATTTCTGCCTCCTTCTCAGAGAGAGAAGAGCTACTTCCTTGGCTCACATGCAAGATGCATCCCTGGAAGTAGAATCCAATGTGTTGGCAGTTGACAGGCTTAGGAGCAAAGCTGACAGAGACAGAGGAAGAGGAAGATCTCAGACCTCAACCTCTGGTTCTTCTGCATCTCACCCTCAAGTAGATGAATTAACCAAGATGGTGAAGTCCCTGTCCGCAGAAATGGAGAAGATGAAATTCAAAGGGAAGCAAGGTTACAAGAATGTCCAAAATGTTGATAACAGAGGCAATTTTAGAAGACCAAATAACACCCCTCAGATACTCCCGAGAGAGCCCAGGAACAGAGATAGGGATGATCAGAAAATCCAAACCCCCCTCCAAAATAACCTCGTAGTTGATGAAGAAGGGGAGGAAGAAGAGCTTGATCCTGAAATCCATTGTATTGGAGATACCTCCCCTTTTCCCCATTTGACCCAATTTGCATACGAGGAGTCTCTTTTAGATAGCCAAGTAAATGAGCTGAGTAAGGGGAAGAAGGCCAATAGCAGTGCCAATAAATATAACCTCAGGTCAAAGAAGAAAGAAGAGAAGTCTGACATCCTTGATCAGCCTTCTAGAGCAGATAAACCTGCCAAAGATGCAGCAAACAACAACAAAGAAAGGAAAAATCAGAGTCCCTTGCCAATAGCCAAAGGTTCCATCCCAAAGGTGAGAGAAATTCTGAAGCCCCCCTCCTATTTTAACTTTGAGCATGAAATTCAAAAAAATAGAATCCCTGTGCCCTTTTCAGAACTAGTCAAACATGAAGATTTTAAAAAATCCCTCTCTAAGCTGTCACAGTCCGAGCCATCTTACCACTCCATAGACTAGGTAAATCTTCAGGATGAAAAGCCAGCAGTCATCTTAGGTCCTATGGTAGAAGATAGAGATGATTCATCCCCTCCCTTCTATACATCGCTGAACATACATGACAAGGTGCTGCATAACTGTCTGATGGACTCAGGGGCCTCTCATAATCTCATGCCCAAAACTGTCATGGAAGAATTGTGACTAGAAATCACAAAAGCTTATCATGATTTATACTCTTTTGATTCGAGGAGAGTGCAATGTCTTGGGGTCATCAAAGATCTGGTTGTGACCTTGTTTTAACTGCCCATGAAAAGTGTGGTCATGGACATCGTGGTGGCTGATGTTCCTCCCAAGTTTGGCATGCTATTATCAAGATCTTGGATAAAAAGACTTGGGGGAACCTTGCAAATGGACCTCACATATGCTACCATTCCTGTGTTAGGAGGGGAGCATAGAAGACTATACAGGGAAGCTCAGTTGGCCTACATTGTCAGTGATGACGCAGACCCCACAAATCATCCTATCTTTGCCCTTGATACTGACTTGGGATCCAACTTATTGCAGCTCACCGACACCCATGAACCGCCTCTTGAAATCAGAAGGTCCATTACTCCCTGCGAAGATTCTTCTCCCACATCCCCTGTTTGGAAACTATTCTTTGATGGAGCCTCTTCCCGAGAAGGTGTTGGTGCTGGAGTAATTTTTGTTTCCCCTGCTCAGGAAACTATATCTCTGTCCTACAAGTTAGATTTTGAAGCTACCAACAATGTGGCAGAATATGAAGCTCTTGTTTTGGGCTTAAGGGCTGCAAAAGGTATGAGGATCAAGGAAATATCTGTGTTTGGAGATGCAGAATTGATTGTTAATCAAATTAGAAATCTGTATCAAGCTAAGCATCCCAAGCTCAGAACCTATAGAAACGAAGTTTGGGACCTGATTGACAGTTTTTTTTGGCCTTCAATATTTCATTCATCCTGAGAGAGGAAAATGCAGTGGCTGATTCTTTGGCTACCTCAGCAAGTAATTTCAGAATCCCTTTGCCACCTAAGCTCAGGTATGACATAGAAGTAAAATATGGACCCTCTATACTTGACAATGTCAAGCATTGGAAAGTGTTTGAGGACGATCTCGAAATCAAAAGATTTCTAGAAACTGTTGAGGAGTTTTCAGCGTTGCATATTGATGAGGACCAGGACTCTGCAAATAGCTCCCATGCTAATGAATTGTTGAGTAAAATTGCTGATCATCACATTGTCCAGTTACCCAACAATCACATCCCCAAGGGACTAGTCCCTGTAGAAAGATTATTTGACAGAAATGATGTGGTAGTAAAGGGTAAAGTCTCAAATGATGATGCTGATGTGGCTGAGTGCAATATTGGCACAGAGCAGGATCTAAAATTTCTCAAATTGTCAAGCAGCTTGTCAAGAGATCAAAGGGCAGAGTATACTGAGCTATTAAAAGAATTTGCTGATGTGTTTGCTTGGACCTACGAAGACCTCCGAACTTATGACACCAGTGTCATTGAACACAAAATCCCACTAAAGGAGGAAGCCAAATCATTTAGGCAGAAGTTGAGACAGATAAATCCTATGTTGCTGCCTATTATGGAAAGGGAGGTGAAGAAGCTTTTGGATGCCCAGATTATTGTGCCTTTGAGATATTCTGAGTGGGTAGCCAACCTGGTCCTAGTGAGAAAGAAGAGTGGAGAAATCAGACTTGTGTCGATTTCAGAAACCTGAACAGAAGTTCAAAGAAAGATAATTACCCGCTGCCAAAGATGGAACATATATTGCAAAGGGTGACAGGCGCGTCCAGGATTTCCACGATTGATGTCTTTTTGAGCTATAATCAGATCTCTGTCCTGCCTGAAGACAGAGAAAAGATTGCCTTCACCACTCCTTGGGGCACATTCATGTATGCCAAAATTCCCTTTGGATTAATGAACACAGGAGCAACCTTTCAGCGAGCTATGGACATCGCCTTCATTGGGGAGAGAGATAAATTTGTGGTCATCTATCTGGACAATATAACAGTCTTTTCCAGATCCGATAAAGAACATTGCTGTCATCTGAGGAAAGTCTTCTTGAAATGCAGAAGGTTTGGTTTTTCCCTAAATCCTAAGAAATCACTGTTTGCCATGAAGGAGGGAAAGTTGCTAGGGCACATAGTATCAGCTAAGGGGGTCAGAATTGATTCAAACAGAGTAGAAGCTATTCAAACCTTGTCACTTCCCAGATCCAAGAAGGAAGTTCAGTCCTTCTTGCACAAAATTAATTTTTTGAGAAGGTTTGTTTCAAATTTTGCTTAATTAGTGAAGCATATCACAACCATGCTCAAAATGGGGAATGAAGTAAAGTGGACTGTTGAGTCCCGAGAATCCTTCAGCTAGATCAAGAAGGCGTTGACTAAGGCACCTGTGCTTATCAGTCCCGATTATTCCAAGGATTTTCTGATTTTCTCTTTTGCTTCTTTTGACACCGTGGCAGTTGTTTTACTGCAAAAGAATGAAGTAGGGCTGGAACGACTTGTTTCCTTTTTCAGCAGAGCATTGAGGGATGCAAAGATCAAATACGACATCATGGAGAAGCAGGCCTATGCCTTGGTGAAAGTCCTCAAAGCTTTCAGAGTCTATGTTCTGCATTCAAAAATCATTGCATATGTTCCTTCAGCTTCTGTGAAGGATATTTTCATTCAGCCTAACATAGACGGGAGGAGGAGCAAGTGGATTGCCAAAATCCTTGAATTCGATCTGGAAATAAAACCCACCAAGCTCGTTAAAGGCCAAGGCTTAGCCAAGTTGTTGGCTGAATCTAATTGTAAAGCTTTGGGGGTTAACTTCATCAATGCTTGCTCGGAAAATCAACAGGGTGAAGTGGCCGATAGAGACCCTCAAGGCAGTCCTCCATTAACAGAATGCGCTTGGTACGAAGATGTTATATTTTTTCTGCAGGAATTGCGACCTCTAGATGGTATGGGAATAAGCAAGGCAAGAGCTTTAAAACTCAAAGCAATCAGATATTGCCTTATTGACCAGGTTCTGTATTGGAAGGACCCTCTAGGAGTGCTTTTAAGATGTCTAGATCCACAGGAGGCCCAAAATATTATATTTGATTTCCATGACAGCCTATGTGGGGGGCATCACTTCTAGAAAACCACGGCCTACAAAATTCTCAGGGCTGGGTACTACTGGCCTACTCTATTCACTGATGTCTGTGCGAAAATCAGGGCTTGTATTAAATGTCAGAAATTCTTTGGAAAGTAGCAGCTCAAGTCCCAGCGATTGAAGCCTGTAATAGCTTCGGGACCCTTTCAGCAATGGGACCTGGATTTTATCGGGGAGATTCATCCTCCTTCAAGTGGTCAGCACAGATGGATTTTAACTGCAACAGATTATTTCACCAAATGGATAGAAGCTATCGCCACCAGGAGCGCTTCTCACAAGGTGATCATCGGTTTTCTTGAAGATATCATGGCAAGGTTTGGTTGTCCGAACAGAATCATCACTGATAACGTTGCATCCTTCAAAGCCAAACTGTTGATCAAGTTTTGTGAGCAGCTCAAAATTTCGCTGATCCAGTCTACCCCTTACTATCCGCAAGACAATGGATTAGCAGAATCCTCCAACAAGAGCCTGATAAAGATCATCAAAAGACTGTTAGAGGACAATAAGAAAGCATGGGATTCAAAGCTCAAATTTGCTTTGTGGGATGATAGAGTGACAACAAAGAGATCCCTGGGCATCTCTCCTTTCCAACTTGTATATGGGATTGAGGAAGTTTTCCCATCTCAGGTTGCCTTGCCTGTAGCGAAATTCTTCCAAGACTGCCAAGGAGAGCCTGATGACATGATCAGGAGAATTCATCAGCTGGTAGAGGTACACCAGACTAGAGAGCATGTGATGGGTAGAGTGCATGATCGTTAACAGAAAATCAAGCAGGCCTTTGACAGGAAAGGAAATAAAGAGGATTTCCAACAAGGAGATCTAGTACTCAAGTGGGATGTGCCCAAGCAGGACAAGGGAAAGCATGGAAAACTTGAAGCCCTTTGGATTGACCCCTTCTAAATCTTTGAGAAGTTCCCAAATAACACTTACGGGCTGTAGGATTTGGAGGGAAACGAAGTCTTTGGTGGCCCTGTAAATGGGCACTTCTTGAAAATGTTTTTTGTTTAAAGCCGCAGTGAGCGTCCTGCCATTGTAAATACCGTTCATGTTTCATGTTTATTTTTTTTTGTTTCTAATAGAAGACTCCACAACCCAACACTAAGGCACTGAAGCTGTGGAAGGAGTTCTTAGAGCCTCGCAGGGAGGACTCTATCCCCCATGGAGACTAATGTTAGCACATAAACTTCTCAAGGTCTTGAGAGTTGTGTTTTCTGCCTAGGTTTGTAATTTTGTCCGTCTTTCCTCCCTGTGCAGACCCGATTGTAAATTTTTCCACTCAGCTTGTAGTTTTCCTTCTGTTTGCCTTCATCCAATTAATCGACCTGTTTTCCTTGTCAGATCGCCTGAAAGCTGTTGGCCATAAGCCTTTCTGTTTTCCCTAGAGTTGAGCATTTCTCCCTTTGCCTCTGTCACTGATCCTCTTATTCCCCCTGAGCCTCCAGCCAGTCACCCAAGTAATCGTTCACAAGCCGCAATCATGACCACCAAGCACAACACTTGAAGTGGTTTGATGTAGACGCAAATCAAGCGAGCGGGCAAAGATCAACTTTCAACGGCAGAGATCCTTCGAGCCGATCAGATCGACGGCCATCGGGTGATCGGGATCATACAATTGCACCAAGTTTAGCGTCAAACAGAGGTGCGAAGTCACAATATCAATCCTAGTCATTGGTACGGGGAAGGACGCGTGGCGCAAGATTATCATTTCGTGGTTTCGCGAGATGGAGCGGTCACGGAGCAAAGTCATCAAAACTCGCGAAGTGAAAAATCCCGAAAAGATCGCAACCGTTGATCAAAAGAGAGATCCAGACCGTTGGATCACCTTTCCGCAATTTCATGAGTCGGGAAAGTAGGAGGGCGAGTTTTGAAGACTCACGACACGCGAAGTTCCGAAATGATCTTAACCGTCTATTCCAGGAGGACACGTGGCACAGGATCAACATGAAGAAAGTCATTTCGGGGAAGCTGAAAAGGGAACTGTCGATAGCCGAGGTCTCGAAATGCCAATACATTCTGGGCCGTCCGATGTAAAGAGACGCGTGCCACCCGATTCGAGAATCGCGATTTCGCAACTTGGAGTTTCGAGCACGAAGCACATCATGAGTTCGTGAAACGCGAAATTGCGACGCGCCTATGTATTAGGCCCACAAGCACAGCCCAGGGTCATATGAGAAGCGAAGCCAACGAGAAGCAGGCGTCTAATAAACAACGACCGCCTGAAGTTGTTCGAGGAGATGATCGTGGCCGTCGGTTTCTAGACAAATCCAACCATTGATCCGGATGGGTCGTTTCGCGACTTCGAGCATCGGGATTTTGAAGTCAAGGGGAGTGAAATCTCCCGAAATGCGAAATCTCGAGATTTCAGAAGGATAAGCATGAGGTCAAGACCCGCGGTCGCATAGGACAAAGGAAGTGGAGTTGCGCAAAGAATCAGAGCGTCTGATTTGGTCACGGAGAAGTATCCGATGTAATATCGATGCGCCAAGGTTAATCCAAAGGGAGTGTGAGCTCAACTGGAACGTTCATGGGTGTCAAGCCTCGTCCTGATCCCAAGGAAGGTAGTTAATGAAAGTGGGGAAAGTGGTTGAAACCTTGTTTCACCACATAAATGGAAAGCATGGAAATTTCGGTCGTGGAGGGCAGGCCGTCAACCGAAAGTTCATCTGTCATGGATTTGCTTGTGAAGCCCATACCATCCTGATCTTGCGTCTGACGGAGGAAGGTAAGTGCAGTCTGATAGGATAGGATGTAGTCGCCAAGCCTTGAATGCAGTGACCAGAGCACGCTTTTGAAGGGAGCAAGTTTCTTTGAGTATAAATGCTTAGTTGTAATATTTTGTTAGGGTCGATGGTTGAGCTAAGCTCTCGATTTGTAAAGTTTTAATGAACACTCTGGTTCTCTGGTTATGTATATGCATTTGAGACTTCTTGTTTAACGTAAGTCAACTTCCTTTCATCTCCCTGTAGTAGCTGTGTTAGAACGCTCGAGCATGGATGATCCAGTCGAGGGTGGTTATGTTTTTGTGATGTAGGTTTGATCACAGTGACATTGCAACTAGTTTTAATCAGTTTCTTGTGTTCTCCTTTTCCTCTGATGCTGAGAGCTCGGGTATGGATGATCTGGCCGGGTTGCTGTGACTATATTGTAATGTATGTTTGATTGCTGTACCGATATAGCGTTTTCAGTTTCTTGAAGTCGTGAATTCAAGAGGATCTTGTATTTGAAGCTTTTCCTCCTTAGGCTGCTGGAAGACCGGATGTCCATAGAAGACTTCTTCACTTTCCTCAAGTTCTTCCCCCTATTCACCACTATACCAAATTTACTAACTGAAGTTAGACCAAGACCTTATCTGCTTGTGCTTTCCAACCCAGTTTTCTGTGTTAGAATGATACCATCCTGAGTCTGCGTCCATTAGACCGCCTTTTAAATTTATTCATTGTGACATACAAACTGATAGGTATCAGGCTTACCTCTGCCGCAATCCAGAGGTGACTTCTGGTGCTAACAGAACATATGCACAGTCAGAAATAAAATTTTGATCGGGGAATAAAATGGATTTTTGGATGGCTTACAGAAAAAAGTTTTCGGTTATTGGGGAATAATAAATATACTGATAATGTTTAATCATGATCAACTAGGACATAAATAAAGCATTGGATCGAACTATTCTTTGGTGTTAAGGTAATAGCTATGAATAGTCATTGACTCTCGTGAAAGGGTAGAAGAATGGGACCTATTATGGACATACATTGCATTACAGACGTATGGTCATTACGCTTCAACCAAGTTATTCTATTCCACCTCTTATAGAGAAAAGAACTTCAATCAAAATACTTAATAAGACGGTGATAGACTTATACAACACTTCTACCCCAACTCGAGCACTCGCAATGGATCCGTAGATAGTCAAGTGAAGTCCAATCCACGAAAGCATTTTTTATATGGACAACTTCATTGTGGTAAAGGTTGTAATGCCAGAGGAATCATTACCGCCGCGGGTCATAAGCGTCTATACCGGAATGAAAAAGACATATATGGTAGAATAGTAACCATAGAATACGACACTAATCGAAATGCATACATTTTTCTCATACACTATGGGGATGGTGATAAGAGATATATTTTACATCCCAGAGGGGCTGAGATACCATTGTTTCTGGAAAAGAAGTTACTATATCAATGGAAAATGCCCTACCTTTGAGTGCGGTTTGAACCATTGATTTACGTAATTGGAAGTCGACAATTAGGTTTACGATGAAACCAAAAAATTGATCACTGATCCCATTTGAGTACCTCTATGGGATAGACCTCAGCAGAAAACTTCAGAGTAACGACAGCAGGGTAACTTGTTCTTTGGTTCCTCATAGAAAATTATTGACTGACGAGATATGGTAATATGGAGAGGAGAAAATTGTTTGAAGCAAAGACAGAACCGAAAGCGCCCCTTGTTTAAAAGAGAGGAGGACGGGTTATTCACATTTCATTTGATGGTTAGAGGTGAATTGAAAGCTAAGCAGTGGTAATGATAAATATCCCCCGGGGGAAAATAGAGATGTCTCCTACGTGACCCGTAATATGTGGAAGTATCGACGTCATTTCATAGAGTCATTCGGTCTGAGTGCTACATGAAGAACATAAGCCAAATGAGGGAAGAGGGAGACATAGGATGTATAAGATTGTAGCATGAGTGATTTCGCAGATTTGGATTCTTATATATCCACTCATGTGGTACTTCATCATACAAGGAATATCAAATCCATCTGTCTAGATATCATAATCTACATCCATCAAGCCGTATGCTTTGGAAGAAGCTTGTACAATTTGGGAAGGGCTTTTTATTGATCAAAAAGAAGAAGATACTTCAACCGATATGCCCTTAGGCACGACCATACATAACGTAGAAATCAGACTTTGAAAGGGTGGACAATTTGCTAGAGCAGCATGTACTGTAGCAAAACTGATTGCAAAAGAGGGTAAATTGGCCACATTAAGATTACCATCTTGGGAGGTTTGTTTTATATCCAAAAACTGCTCATCAAGAGTCGGACAAGTGGGTTGGGGTGAACCAGAAAAGCTTGGGTAGAGCTGGATCGAAATGTTGGCTAGGTAAACGTCCCGTAGTAAGAGGAATAATGTTTAACCCTGTAGACCATTCCAATGATGGAGGTGGTGAAATGGATCAACTCACTCCATTGTCGTTGCCCCCTCGGTTGAGGAGTAGCCCTTTTACTTATTTTTGGTTTTAGAATAGAGGAGCTATTGGTTGTTGGATAGGAAAGGGCGTGAGTAATCTATTGTCACCAATGCTGCCTGCCAACGATCGAATACTCACAGCTCGCAGGGAAAGGAGAGCCACTAGCCTTTCCTTTGGCGGGATTCAAACCAGGATCCTCGTGTGAAAGGCGACCCCACACCGTTAACACCCTTACCTTTCCTCACCTGACCTTACCTTCACCTTTCTTTATTCTACTGATTGCCTATTCTCTTCTACATTTAATGACTATTTTGACTCTTCCCTTTCGCACCCTATCATCTATATCGATTCTCATTGCTGACTCAGACGATGACTTTGTTCCTATCCAGGACTATCTTATCCTTGACTATCACTCCTCTTCCGCTTTCATTGTATTAAATAGCTGCCATGGTGTCAAAAGAAGCAACATCAAAACGTCTCTTTATCAAGTCAGTAAGAGCAAGAGCAAGGACTCTCTTCTTATGATCATCAACTACTAAATAATAACCCAAGAATCGAACCTTCTTACTTAGGTTGTACTTGATCGAGAACCCTAAGGATCCCAATAATGTAGTCACCTTGTCTATAAGTGCCCTTCCTGCCTGCTCATCCGAAACACCAATAATAATATCATCATAATATCTGCCATAACGAACACTTCTCATACCATGGTCAAATGTACTTAAATAGACATTCAACAGTATTGGGGATAGGGGACTTCCTTGTGCCAAACCTATAGATCCGTGTTTTACATATGTCCTCTCTTTGTCCATAATGGAACTAGAATGCCAAGTAGTTATCAAATCGACGAAGGATTTGTCCTCTATGTGTTTCCAAAGTGATCGTAGTAGCAAATTATGCGGAACGCAAGGAAAGCACTTCTTTATATCAATTTGAACCAAGAATTCCACTTATGTCCATTTAGAAATATCAACAATGGCTCTCAAGCCCTCTTTTCCACTCTGTTCGTAGCAATAAAGATCCAATTTTGGCTCTATAATTCCTTCAATTACACGAGAAATACATCTTAAAAAATCCTATCATAAACTAGCATTAAGGTACTGAAACTAACATTCGAGCTGATGTTAGTATTGAAACTTAAACTAACATTTAATTGATGGCATTCTATCATTAAATTGTTGATTCTTGCATTCGAGCTAAAGCTCTGATACTTACTTTTAGCCTTCTTTTACTAACCTCTTCTTAATTGCACTGATGTTAGCATTCAACTGCCCATAACTAACTCTTTTATACTGAAACTAACATTTCAATGTTGTATTGCCATTTTACTGACATTCTATTTCAATTGCTGATTCTTACATTCTAGCCAATAGAGCTTATACTAGGCATTTGAAACTACTTAAACTGGCATTTAACTGCTACTAACATTGTACTAACATTGATACAAGCATTGAACTAACATTGAATTGGTTATATTTAGAAGGGAGAGAGACTTTCTTCTTTTGTCTCTATGTTGCTTTTCTAACCTATGCAGCATAGTAGATTTGACAATTTTCGCACTAAATGGAATTTATTTCATATTGTATTCTCCACGGCCATTGACCTTAAAGCTTTACCTAAACATCTTTCATTCATACTTATACCTTTCAACAACCTCTTATATTCAGGCTTAACACACCACCTTGTATCCTACATTCGGCTTAACACACGATGATAGCAAGTAAGAAGCAGAGCCTTGTAGAGTATATATTTCTCTTACCTATATTAGTAGATTATTATGGTTCTCTATTAGATTGAAGGAATTGATTTCTTTTCCTATAGGTATTAGATAGTTGGCTTCTGCTTGCTATTGCTGTAACTAATGCTGCTACTCCTACTTGTGCAAGGGATACTGGTTCAACCGGATCCATGGCTACTACGCCTGGGTATGAAACAAGGACTGGGTATGCTATGGGATATAGGTATGCATCTGCCCTTGCTTATGATGCTCCTACCTCTTTACTACTGACTTTATATAACATGTTGGTCTACTAGCTTTACTTTGCTATGTACTTATCGCTTTGCTACTTGGTCTACTACGGGTATTAGGTATGGAACTACTCGTCCTGGTGCTAGTACTACTGCATCTAGGTATGGATCTAGTAAAGGTGCTACTAGATCAACTTATGAACCAACCGGTCACTTGCTTTATAAACTGAAGAAACTGTTGCTACTACTAGCTCCTACTTCTATTAGATTTTTTATTGGAAGGAAATGATAAAGAAGAATAAGGTTTAAACCCTAAGGTGCAAATCCTCTTGGGCCTTCGGACTAAACCTTCAAGAAAATGACCCTTGCGTGCAAAGCCTCTTGGGCCTTTAGACTAAACCTTCAAGAAACTGATCCCTGGGTGCAAAGCCTCTTGGGCTCTAAGTGTTGTTTCCTCTCTTCTATTTAACCTAGGTCAAGTATCAAAGACTAAGGTTAAAACCCTAAGGTGCAAAGCCTCTTTGGCCTTAGGTTCTTCACCCTAGCAAATAATGCTCTTACAAACTTGAACAAACAAGGTGTGTGGGGGAGAGAAAAACTTATGTCTCCTCCCTAGGGTTTCACCAAGACAAAGTAACATGCACAAGATAGTAATTAACACCTTTAAACATTAGTAATAACATAAAAATTAAAACAATTACTACTTATCCAAGTCACTATGATCGAAAAAACCCTAGTTCCAACAATGCATCATCTAAGAAAGCAAGAACATCCACAAAGATCCTCCTCCAAAAGTAGGGCATGAGATTCAAGAGATGAAAAAGAGGCAGAGCGAACTTTTCCAAAGTTGCACTCCCTCAAATGTGAGAGGAAGTGATGATCCAAAATGAATGGAGTGCTACCCATATAAATAAGGAAACCCTAGCACTCCAAAATTCACAGAAATGAAAAGTCATGTCTCTTAAGTGTGGCCAACCCTTTAGATTTCCCTTTACAAATGATAAATAATGTCAAAACAATACAAAAATGCCCTTCTAGGTCACATGTGTGGTGATGTCATGCTCCAAGAGTGTGTGAGGGCCTGCCAAGGCCACGTGTCATCATCTCATGGTGCAGTCATGGCAGGAAGTGCATCTCCTCATCTATGGTCATGTCACATCATCAATGGTACCCAAGTGGCCATCAAACCCCATCATCTTCTAAACCTAAAGTGTGACATCATCGTCAAAGGAGGGCCAACGTCCAAGGTGTAGAACACTGTGTCCAAGGTGGAGAGGAGTGTATCTGATCTCTACAAAGCATCCAACTATCCACTGGTGCAACATCCTCAATCTAATAAGTAATAATCCTTGGGGTACACTTCCCAACATGCAGGCTTCTATCCCATATGTGTGCCACCATGACCAAATTTATCAAAAATTAGGCCCATCGATCCATCGTCCAAGGTTCTAAAGATGTAAGAGACACTTTTTGAATGTGTCAAGTCCTTGGGTGACTCACTGCTCTGCATCACACGTGCCATATCCTACAATAGATGCACAACGTCTTGGGTGAAAACTTGGGGTGTCCTTCAAAGAACCATGTCAGGGGAATCCAGATCAAAACGAAATATGAAATCAAGTAAGCCAATGTTCATAAGATATACCATTCCTTGAATCATGCAAACTAAGTTGTTACTTAAGATACAAACTACATGAACAATTCACATCAGTGTATCCCCTTCAAGTTTCACACTAGCTCAGGACTTTATGTAAGTTGGAAAGGTAGAACGTTGGAGGACCTTCATCTGACCCTATTAGGTTTGCCAACCAAAACAATGAAAGAAAAGACCTAGGTAGAGGTATATGTCCTGAGGGAAGTAATGAAAGAAAAGAACCCTTCAAGAGTAAGTGTGATAGTGGTACGTGCCAGGCTTACTTCATGGCTTATGGTGTCATTGAGTCCATTTCTATGAGCGGCTTTGTAAAGGGCGTGCTTGCTCTTGAGTTACCACTTTCTAAGCACTACGTTTTTCCAAACCCGTTTATTTTCCTTTTTATTTTCCCTCTTATCATATTTGCATGTCCCCTTTTATAAGGTTTCAAGCTATAGCATCACTTCTTGGGATTGGGGCGAACACGGAAAGGGTAGAGCCCAAGTTTGGACTAGCTTTTGAGATTCCTTTGCTATCATTTCTTTCTTTAGCATCATTATTTTATTCTTTTAGCAGCTGCTGCAATCAAGCTCTGGGCCTTCATCCCCTCTTCTCATGAGAGAATGGACCATGACTCATTACCAAAGGAAAAGTGTTAAGTACTAGAGGAAAGACTGATATATGTGGAGTGCTCTCTGGTATTCCTATTTGGCAATGGCTTTCATCCGCATCATATTAGTTAACCTCGGGGTTGTCTTAGCATTGCTTGAATTGTGTAAGCATTAGTGGTAACTAGGGGAGCTTTGTTATTCTTTACTACCAATCCGCACTGCTTCAATTCCTGGCATAGTAATATAGCAGGGGCTCGGCTGGGCGGACACAGTGTATAGGAATCGGATTCTAATTGGGTTGGGGCTACCTAAAATGCTAAACGTCCTTTGATTATTTCGTAAATAGCAAGGTCCCTATTATTGAAGAAATTGGGAGCTATTTATTCTCGATTTCAAGGCCTCATAAATAGAACTGCTGATTGAATCAGATCCCTTCTATTGGAGCGAAGCGAGCTAGGTCCTAACCATACTCAACCTCATCTCGAATTAGCTTTTTGGGTAGGTGTCGGGCATGATTTGCTTTGAGTTCTAATAGTAAGCGAGGCTCGCTTAAATCATAAGGGGAAAAGCATAAACCAATAGGGTATGCAGTCTCCACCCCACCCTACTATTCTAATAAGGTTGAGCAAAAGGTATTTTATACATAGGAGGATTTGGGTATAGAGGGCCTGCCCTCTTTCCTCTGCTAGGTATGGGTAGGCCCCAATGGATTGTTAGGGTTAGCTTTGTTGAACTAAAGGCCAACTCTTCTAATAATAGGGGAAAAATCGATAATAATAGGGGTAGCCAAAGCACACAAGTCATAGAGCTACACATGCATTTCAACCCCTTCGAACTTAGAGGGAAGGATGCGAGGTGAAGATGAATATGAGGCGCGAGTCTGTGATCCATGGCCAATAGTGTCTCCAAGCTAGCTGGCCAATTGAGTAATGTCTCCAAGCTAGCTTATTAGCCTCCAATACCACATGCATGGTGGGGTTCGCTCTTCGCTCACTGCACACATTCTTGATCCCCGTTTCACTTCATTCCTGTTAGTTCGTTATTACATACACAATATGAACGATCAATGCCCATCTATATAGGAGCATATAGTTCGACTCACTGCACTCACTTCCTTTTCCTCTCCTCGTTTCCCTCTTTTCGTTTGTCGTAAAGTAATATGACTGCCCAATTGATGGGTGCGGTGCTACGTTATTACATACTTAATATGATTGATCCTCTCTCTCGACCGGTAAATAAAGAATCGGATAACTGCTCGGGCTGAGATCTTCTAGTGGCATGGTTAGCAGTTGCATCAAAGGGTCGTTATAAGAGTGGAAACCTCGAATCCCTTCGTCGAGTCCCTAACTATTCTACTTGGGCCAGTGAGTGAATGAGGCAATTGGATTTGGTGAAGTGATACCTTTTCTTTCTGATTGGCCAGGCCGAATGACGATAATACTTACCCTAGGATTGTGATATTCTATGCCATTCTATAGTGGTAGTGGCCTCGATCAAGTTATACCTAATCTCCCTCCGCAGCTTTGAGCAAACATACATGAAATGAACTGGTCTAGTATTGGTATTCAAGTTGAAAGGAAAGGTATTGGGTTTTCACTATTCTTGTCTCTTTGTTTTCTAGGTTATACAACCTATATGCTTTAGCTCTATCATCATAGACAATAAATCTAACTTTTACACTCTTTTAGTCTAGCTTAGACCTTTTCTCCTTGGGAATATGCATAAAAGTAGTACAACCAAATGCCTTCAAATTACTTACATTATACTTCTTACTAAGTAAAGCTTCATAGGGAGTCTTTTTCTCAACTGACTCCATAGGCGATGATGTATATTGTTTTGTTGACTGCTTTAGCCCATAGGTACCTTGGTAGTACCTTTGATTTGAGCATGCACCTAGCCATCTCAATCAAAGTTCAAATTTGTTCTCTGTCACTACATTCTACTATGGTGTGTAAGGAGTTTAAAATTTATGCTTGATACCATAAACTCTATCAAATTGATAAAACTCATAGAA
>ML833170.1:0-19450 GCA_009831015.1 Picea engelmannii
CCATGATTAAGGAGGTTGCTACTGTATTGTAGCCTGTAAGTGTCAAGAGTGGGATCGGGGTGTAGATTTGGAAGGCAAGATTGTCTTTTTTGTCATCCCACACCCTTGCAAAAACCAACAAATTGAATGATTCTGATGTGCATACACTTACACATTGGAGGAGGGTGGACATTGTTACATATAGGGCAATGCCAAAGTTGAAGGATGACCACGTGGTTATGGGTTGGAGCCAAAGGAAAGATGACAGGAGTTACACGGTCAAGGTTGAAGGCCTCCTGACATGATTTTAAATTTCATGTTGTGTATTAAAACAAATATATAAATATATATAGGTGAAATCAACTTTATTGCTTATATTAATATATATATATTATATTAAAAAATTTCATTATAACTTTCTAGATAGATGTATATGAAATATATAATGTTAGATATATTAAAAATGTCAAATTCATAATATTATATATAATTAATATATAAATAATAATTTTATAATATATTAAAAGGTTATAAATAAATTTATAACTACAAAAAACACTGTACTTATAACACTATATATACGTAATAAATTTATTACACTATTGAATTTAGTGGTGAATTTTATCGATTTTTTTTGCTTGGACAATTGTTTTTCAAATTTCATTGCAATCAAATTTGGACACAAACACGAACCAGTTGACCATGTATGTCTTGATGATTTGACATAAGTAAAAGGACAATTGTTAAGTGATTTGACATCATCATTGAAGAATCCAAGGGTTGTGTTTATGTTGTTATACCTACTGTTTTACTGCTGTAAAAGTGAATTCTCAGATTTAGTTTGTGGGATAAGTTGCCCTAGAATGCTGAAACTTATCCAGATTGTTTGGTATCTTTTATCCTTGAATTACCTATAAGATTGGTATCTTTTCTGCTGTTAAAAATTGAAATATTGTACTCTTTCTACTGCTGTTTTATATGCTATTTCATTATAGCCCTAAGGCTGAAATCACAGGGTTAACATCCGAAAAACCTGTGGTCAAAGAGGTGAGATTTATGTTTTGCATTAAGAGTCAAAGAGTGCAGAAATTTCTATAAGTACTCAGTCCTTTTGTTAGGCTTGCCACTTAGGATTTGGAGGAAGAGAAGTAGTGTGGTTGGATAATATGGATAATGAAAGCATAAATCTAAGAAAACACACAAGAAATGGTCACTGAAGCTGCCCAGAACACCACAAATTGTTTGTTGTAGCTGCTCAAAATACCAAATTGTTTGCTGCTCTCTTGAACACAGAAAATGATGGCTGTAGCTGCCAAAACACCACCCAATGCTTTCTGTAGTAGCTTAATCTCCATCTTACTGGAATCACCCTTGTTTAAGCTGCCTAAAAGACTAAAAATCTGCTTGCTGAAATTACCGTTGCTCAAACCATGTGAGGAAAATATGAGAGTGAAATCCTGTTTACATAAAGAATTTCTGTTTTTAGAGGCTTCTAGAAGTCTCATTAAGGCTTAATTAACCTCCAATTGGGGTTTAGTCTTGCTTTGATGGGTCCCAGTGGTTAAACCTAGTCAAAATCTGTGCTTAACAAGCAGGAAACATGATGTACGGACAATGGTACATCTGGGAAACGTGTTTTGAGCCATATGATATTATGAAACACATTTCCCACATGTGGGACATGTGTTATCCGTATGAAACACATTTCCCACATGTGGGACTTGTGTTGGCCATACGAAACACGTATCAGGGCTATACCAAACGCGTTTTGCGTTTCCATATGGGGTATGGCCCTCTGCCATGCATTTCCTGCAACTTAGGTGTAGATTTTTAGCAAGGCCTGATTGGGGTGCCATTGAGCATCTTTGATGAGCTGGGTGATTCTTCAGTGATAATGAAGGTGGCTTTGGCACTAATGATGTTGAGGAATTGTTTTATTGCATGCAAGTAGAAACTTGAGTACAAGTTTATTTAATGCTGTCGGGTGGTTGATCAGTGATGATGCCCTTGCTCCTTTTTTTATTTTGATCATGTATCTATATACTACAAATTATGATTTCCATTTATACCACGGTGATATATCTTTGTATCATTGTATTCTCATTTTGCTTGCTAATGAGAAAAACAATGATATCTATTTTGCAATCTTTACTAAAGATTTGACTATATTTTCTGTTTTCAAGTTCTTTTTCATTATTTGGTGTGGGGGTCTATGTTGTCCCCAATGCCATCCCCTGAAATTTATAAGTTTATGCTAGCTGTCCCCAAAACTTGTTCTCCCCCCTCCATGTTCTCCCCATCCCTGAACCTTGGTGAAAGATAGTTCTAACCTTCTTGCAGGATCTTATTAGGAGCATAACATTTTACAGTAATGATATTTTATAAAATTTGTGCATAGTTACATAATGCAAAGGTCAGAAGTCAGGGCAGGTCTCGGGCCCTAAACAAAATGTCTGCTGAAGCTGAGCTGTGGCTTTTCATTTAACACTACGCATAAATGATTCTTAACTTACAGGCATGCTCTATTTGATCCTTAATTCTTGTTGATTGAATTTATGGTGGGTTCATAAAGTTCTGGGATTGGAATGAGGAGTGACATATTCTCTTTGATCACTTATCCATAGAGTAAGGTAAGGAAAGACAAAACATTAAAAGTGTTATGTTCATTGAGTTCAGGTCCTTTTGAATAGGAGATTGTGGCAAGGAGGAAGACATGAGAATATATTTGCACTGAGAGAAGCGAGGTGCTCTTACAACCTGGAGTTGAAGGATGCCAACTCTCCATTGGTTGGTGATGGGCATAACACTAATAAAATAAAATGGAAAAAACTGGCATCCAACATTTGAAGAAAATTAAGAAAAATGACGTAAAAAAGAAGCCACATAAAAATATAAACTAGCATGGATCGATATTAACCTTGGATCTTTTAAGATCGGAGAGGTTTGTAGTTGGGGTTTTTTTGGGTCCCTCTCAAATTTCAATGCTTAATAGATCCGGGGTTAAGATGGATTGATGCTAGTGTCCATGAGTTTCTAAGTAATAATTGAGTGCTATAGGAACACATTTGAGAATTTAAGCATCTACAAATTGTGATGAGCTCTGATGTTGAAAAGAGACTGAAACAGATGATAACCACTGTATTCACAACTTTGATGTAATATGCTGAAGGGAAATTAGATTCCAAATGAAGTTTCTTGTATTCCTTGGTGAAGATGCTTAGTTAGATATGATGGTACAAACCTATTGTGTTTCTATTCGAAGTTTGAATCATAGTTCTGAAAAATAATGGTGCATTCACAAGGGCATTTCCTTAGTTTTTTGTTTCATGTGTATGCATTTGTCAATGGGGCAAAGTATAATTGTGTTGGTTGCATATAATTGTATTGTTGATGATGGCCGAAGTTGTGAAGTACAGTAGAAAGATGTTTTTTATGAATCAATTATCTTTTCTAAGTCTAAGATTGAGAGCTTTAACTGACGTTAGAATGACTGAAGGCTTGGTGTTGATATGAATGCGGCCACCATAATCTTTTTATTCTTTAGGGTTGTAACTCATAAGTTTTTATTGTATCACTTGATTGGAAAAAATATCAAGATTGTATCTCTGAGTTTGCAATTAGTTGCGATCATTTTCTTTAACCACTGTAAAAGTGGGAACAATAGTGTGAGGCTAGTTTATGAACATTGAACATTCATACGTGTGCCACATGCTCAGTTTTGTTGGCCATGTGATGAATTTCATATATTTACAGATATTGACTGTTATGCTGCAGTTGATCCTCTGGTTCCATCCATTTTTCCTCTCAACCTTTTGGACTTGAGTTGATCTTTTCAGTAGCCTGATACGGAGTTGTCATACCATCATGCATGCTAGATCTACTTTGCAATGTATTTACAATGGAATCATTTCCCTTTACTCTGTTTGAATATGATACTATTATTTATGTTGTCAAGTAGGTTTTGATTCTCTCTGATGCTTTGCAGGGTGTAAATCCAATAACTCAATAATTCAATTTTTTGGACTTGAGTTGATCTTTTCAGTAGCCTGATACGGAGTTATCATACCATCATGCATGCTAGATCTACTTTGCAATGCATTTACAATGGAATCATTTCCCTTTACTCTGTTTGAATATGATACTATTATTTATGTTGTCAAGTAGGTTTTGATTCTCTCTGATGCTTTGCAGGGTGTAAATCCAATAACTCAATTTTTTCAAGGCCCTAATCATGCTAATGTCTCATTGGTGGACTTGAGTTCTTTTGCTGAAGATGCTAATCACGATGAGTCAACCAAGGACTCAAGCAGTTTGAAAGAAGAATATATGGATGATATTACCGAAAATAATGTAGGAGGTATTGCAAAAAATGATAGTGCCATGATCCTTGCCATGTACCCTGTCCTGATTAAGACTTTGATATGCCATTTTGCAAAATTTGAGTTGATCTTTGCACTATAGAGTAAGACAACTGTTTTGCATGGATGCAATCAAAGCCTTCACATAGTCACACACAATGCTTTTGCAATGCATATGAGTGAAGTGTTTTTTTCGCATTGAATTAGTTAAAAGTAGCAAACAGCTATTGAGATTGTAGTTCCTGTATCCAATAGATAGAAGTGGCCTCTTCAATAGCAAATTATTAGAATGCACCTTTGAGAGTTGTAAGGATATAATTATTTTTTCAGATTTCTATATGTAGAACTATGACCAATCCATTATTTCTTGTACAGGTGTTCAATCTGAAACGTTGGAGATAGAGAACACAAATGAAGATAATATTAGAGATCACTCTTGTACTGAAACTGGGGATACACGTTCTTCAGTACCTGGGGAGTTAAGCAACAATGCAAAGCCGGGAGTAACTTTGAATCAAACTGATGATAAGCTGGTCCTGAATCAAAATTTACAATTACTTCCCAACTGGAATGGTGGCAGGCATGGAACTAATTTATACCTCACATCTAAGGATGACTCTTCTTACTCTGAGACAATAGTAAGGCAAAAGGAAGAAGCCAGCCTTGTTGATGAAGGCAGTAGCGTCCAGACAGAATCATATGAAAGTTTTGCTGGATGTCATGAAGAGCAGCAAGTTGTAAAGAAAAAAAGTCATCCTGAAACAAGAGTAGATAAGAAAGTAGGATCTTGGACATTGGAAGATATTTGGAAAAGACGTGGAGGTTGCTCGTCATCTGTATCAAGCTCGCAGCAAAGTAAAGCCAATAATTGGTATTACAAGCCTGAAGAAATTGATGAGTCAATTCTTACAGAACTTCCCGAAGAAATTCAACAAGAACTTCGTAGTAGCTTTAGCTTCAAGCGCTCACGAATGGATAAGCATCCTACAATTGGTGACTATTTTAAAGGTGGTTCTAATGTTAAGAAAACCTAAACATTTCCTTGTCTAACTCGTCATATAATTTCGAGGTGTTGATGCATATTTACGTTCTTTGCGTATTTGTTTCATTATTCTTTCATCTGTTCATGACTTCTTCTTATATCTATTAAGATGAAGATAACCAGAAACGTTACTGCTCTGGCTGAAACAATATAATCATGTACATGTAATTGATTTATGCCATGTGCATCCAGTTCTCAAGATGCACGTCTTGTACAAGTGATACCTTTGACAAAAGCTATATAAATGACTTTGTCTATCTAATTCCTGTAGTCTGAAGCGTAATCAAACGATTTGTTATTGATTTTAATGTACATGCTTTTAATATGGAAATGGAGATCATTATAAAGTAAATCATGAAATTGTGAGAGAATTAGGAATAGACACAATGATGGTTAAATACATTTTTGTGCTAGCTTGGGTATCTCGCATAATTCCAAGCATGATTTAGGGATTGTAAACTGTCTCTTGTTAGTATCAAGTACCAATTCTACTTGAAGTTTATTTGTTTAGTTAAATATCTTTAGGGGTCTAGTTTTGATATGCGTCTTTCAAATAATTCGTTGGTTTCCATGGTATTTGTTAAAATGGTTAGTCATTGCCCCTTAGAGAGCTGATTAAGGGAAGTGAGAGATGTGATGAGATGAAACATTGAAACGTGAATGCTCATCCCCAAGGATAGTGAATGGCCTGTCCCTTTGGATAGATTTTTGGTTAGTTAATGAACTCTAATTTGAGTAACCCAGAAACATGTATCACTGGAAGTGGAATCAGCTCTTTGATAACTCTTTTTGTAAGAGGGTCAAAGCTTTCTTTTAAAGTTCATGTCTTCTAAATTGGAAGTGGGAGATGTGATGAGATCAAAATGTGAATGGCTCATCCCTAAGGATAGTGAATGTACTGTCCCTCTGGATAAATTTTTGGATAGCTAACGAACTCTAATTTGAGTAACCAAGAAACATGTATAATCCTCTGCTAATTCCTTGCTATAAGAGGACGAAAACTTGCTTTTGAACTCCACGTCTTCCTGATTTCAATGATAATTCCTTGTATGTTAGATAATTTTAACATACGACTTCCAAAGTTCCATCCTCTTCTACAAGCTTTCTGTTTGTAAACAACTGTATCACTAATTACTTATTTAGTGAACATGTGTATCCTTGTAACATCGTTCATTTTCTGTGTAATGATATCCGAGTGTTTTAATATCTAGTTTGGTATTGCATTGTTGGTGAGAGGCTAGTGCTTGTCAAGTTGTAAATCCAGTAGATGTATGATTTCACTTTGATTATTCTGCATGCAATCTCCCCACCTTCAAAAAGAATTTCTTGGCATAGGTTGAAAGAGGAATTTTTCTAGGTAGGAATCCCTCGTACCACCATTGCTATAGAAATTTCTGGATCTTAGAGCAATTAATGCAATTTTAGAAAATTAATCTCTTTTCTAAAGATTTCCTGGATCTAATCCCTATAAATTTACAGCCTTAGGGTTGATCTGAAATATAATTTATAGCAACAAACAATTGGACAATATTTCACTTATTTTCAACTCTAATCAACAGGGCAGTCCAAGAGAAAATATGTGTGCCAACAAATTTCAACCCTTTAGGGAAATCTTATCATGCATATGTCAGATCTAAAATTCACTTTATAACAAAACAGTGATTACAGCAAGGAGTCTGCGCGGATATCTTCAATATCAATATTAATTCTCTGAACAATTTCAGCGTTAACTTATGTACAGCAAGGAGTCTGCGCGGATATCTTCAATATCAATATTAATTCTCTGAACAATTTCAGCGTTAACTTATGCCAAATTAACAAGACATGCTAGTGTTCAAAATGGTCAAACTATGAAGATATAGGTAGTTGAAAATCAAATATGCAATAAAACAATTTTAGCAGCTGGAAACTTTATATATATAAATAAGAGATGAACTTCAAGTACATATTATCAATTTAAAATAAGCTGGTACACCCTCTAAGCTCTCCAAAACCTTAGTTGGAGAAAAACATGAAAAACCTAAGCTCCACCAAAGATACTTTAACAAACCAGAGTCACACTAACGAGTCCTCTTTGGCCTCATGCAAGGTGTCTCCTCTTCTCTTTCACCTCAACAAGTACAACCTAGCGTTTATCCGGAAACCCCAACTCAAATGCCTCTTTCGAGATAAAACTTTAACCGCGGGCTTAAAGAATGCTCAAGAAACCCTAGCTTCTCAAGACAAGATAAAGTACAAGGGATAATGAACAAGAGAGAGACAGAGAGAGACTAGTGCTCCTCCTCCTACATCTCTAACTCAAGTGTAAGGAAGAATAAGCATAAGTGCATGAATGATAATGAGATCCTTATTTTCAATGTCTTGTACCCAAGATCTACATCTAGCATCTCATAAGAACAATCTCCCAAAAAAGACGTCCTTTTCCTTTTTATAACTTGTCCAAGGGTTTCCTCATGAGCTCTAACATTTCATTCCAAGAACAAGTACAAAGAGAAGAGTACAATTATGATGATGAGAATAACCCTCTCCTTACCCTATTTATATGAAAAGTGAATGGAGGTTTACAAGTCAAGTGGACGTAGTCCACTACAAACAACCTACAATATGCACGTAGGTCCACATATGTGAAGTGCTCCTCCTAAAAGTGACATATGTCAAGTTCAAGGTGATGACGAGCCACAAGAAAGGTTCGAACACAAGGGTGCTCCTCATCCAAGGTCCAACACTCCTCTAAGGGCTCCAATTCTCTAATGCCTCTCCTAGGTCATGTGCTCCTTTGAGTCTACTCCACCTACATGGTAATTGTTGTATCCCAGGCATCCCCAAGTCACCTTAAAGACTCCATGCATGCATCCAAGAAAACCAATGTTGTCTATGGCCACCCTTCGGTATGCCAAATGCTCCTCCAATGTGGGGTGTTATCTAAGCAAGCAATCTCCTCCATGTGGCTAGTGCGCATAATTCCACAAATTTGTCTCCAACTGTTGATTTTTTTGTAGCTTCGGGATGTATTCCCACTAGAGGCCAAGGTGCTAGGCATGTGGGAATTTTCGTTGGCACTAGTTTTGACTTGGCCTAGAAATGAGGCTACGGCCTCATGGGTAAGTTGATGGGCTTTGTGGGTTTGTGTGGGGGTACCACACCCACAAAGAGGATCAAAATATTCTGATTAATTGTTGAGTTTATGAAGGGTTCATAAACTCACTCATTGGACTCCTATATAAATGAGAGATGTCATTGTGACATAAGATTATGATTGTGGAAGAATGAAGTAGGCATAAGTGAGTCTGCACTTGTGTCAAGGAGGATTGGTGATCTCGACAAAGGGAAAGTTTGCAAGGTGGCAAATCTGGCCTTGAAGAGAGAGGTGAAGGTCACACATATGGAGCAAAATTTTCGTACAATATGTGGTTTGCAGGAGGACAAAGTACATATATACGCGGGTTGCAGAACGACAAATTGCGTATAGGGTATATGCGATTTGCAGTGTAGAAAACAACGTATGTCCATGGGTTTCCAGTAAGGTGAATCACGTATCTGATTTTTTTTGGCAAGTACAAATCCGTACAGGATGACAGGTGACAACAACTAGCTGTACATGCAGTCTACATCAGATTCGTGGCATGAGGAGATTTTCATAATATTGTTGAGGTTTGGTTTTTTGATTTGTATGGTTATTGAAGGACAAGGTTGTCCTCATATTTAGTGACATTGCATTAATTGAGAAGGCTGATTTTGTCCTCAGTCTTGGTGACATTGAGAGGACTGGTTTTGTCCTCAGATTTGAAGGATTGGATAAAGTTACAAAACATAATTATTGTGTCTCTTGTGTATTGATGATTTATCTCTGATCTTGTTGTTTCTGATGCATATGTTTTCAGTCAATAATTTCAGTGTAAAGTTGTTCAGTGATAGTTAGATCACTAGGAAACAATTTTCAAATATGAAATTAGTCACATAGAGTTGCATGTGAAAATTTACATGGTATCAGAGCTTGGGATTTGAAGAGAAGGGGATCATCTTGAGACACTTTTTTGGCTACAACACTGAAAGAATGTTGTACTTGTTCTTATTCTTGTTCCAGGGAGGTCAAGATAGTGAATACATTAAAGCTTGAGGATAGGTTGGAAAGGGCAACCAACTTCCAGGCTTGGAAGGAAAGAGTTCTCCTTTTGTTGGAAGAGAATGACCTCAAGGAGTATGTTGAGGATGTGGTTCCTAGCCCGACTGATCCAGTAGATTTGACATTCCACAAGAAGAGGGAAGTGAAGGACAAGCGGGTATTGCTAGAGTTTGTGAAGGACCACTTGATTCCTCACATTGTCGAGAAAAAAACTGCCAAGGATATGTATGATGCTTTGGTGGGTCTTTACCAAAATAATAATACTGACAGGATACTACACTTGAAGCATCAACTTCAGATTGTCAGGATGACTAGTGAAGACATAGTTGTTAGTTATATTATGAAGATTATTCAGAACTGAGATCAACTCACAACTATTGGTGAGACAATTCAAGATGATGAGTTGGTGAATGTAGCATTGAGAGGTCTTCCCAGGTCCTGGGAGCCATTTGTGTAGGGGATCTGTGCATGAGACAAGTTGTCAGACTTTGACAGACTATGGATAGATTACATCCAGGAGGAGACCCGATTAGTATCCAGGGATGATAAGGATGGTGTGGTAAACAATAGCAGTGATGAGAACCATGCCCTTGCAACCTGTACTAGGAAGGGAAGAAGGGGTCCTCCAGATAGAAGAGGTCCATCGAGGAGAAGGAATTCTCCTGAGAAGGAAACATCTCCAGAGCCGAGACGAAAGAATGATCTTAGTAAGATCAGATGTTTTGAGTGTCATGATTTTGGGCACTGTCCTTCATAGTGTTCACATTGGAGCGAAAGAGGAAGAAGTCAACAAGCATCAACAACAGTGGTTGATGAGGTTTCATATAGGTTCTGGAGGGAGATCTTGTTGGTCTTCGCCCTTTGAGGTACTTTTTCCAGCATGGAGAGATGTTTGGTGGATATCGAAGCATCTTTCCATATGACAGGTGCTAGAGAGTTGTTTAACAGTCTCACAGAGACTGGCTTAGACTTATGTGTGGAGCTTGGTACGAGAGCCAAGCATTTAGTACGAGGATCCGATATAGTATCGTTTCGATTGGAGTTAGGAGAAATACTGAGGGTTTCGAATGTGTTGCGAGTGCCAAAACTCAGGAGGAGTGCCCTCTCAGTCTCGAAGATTGAGAGGAAGGGCTATCATGTATTGTTTTGAGATGGACAAGTATTGCTTGTGCCCAAACGATCTAGCTTCAAATCAACAATGGTTCTTGGAGTTAGGGAGGGAAACCTATATAGGCTGAGGGGCCATCCTATGAGTGTTGTGGCCAACAGGAGAAGAGAGACAAATGAGGAGCAGGTAGCTCCACGAGTGGTGAGGAAGGTGGCCCCACCAGTAGTACCGGCTCAGAGGGAGTCAACCCTCAGGATCCAGGAGGGAGGAGCAACCTCCCATCACTGTGCAGAGGACAATGGATAGGGAGTAGATGGCCCCAGAGATTGTGCAGATTCAGAGGGATTCAAGTTTCAGAAGGAACATGCGGTCTCAAAGTGAGCTTGATCTCAGGGAGAGTTAGTTGGCTCAGAGGGAGAGATGGTCATCTAGAGGGAGTTCCACCTCATGTTCAGGTAGGAGAGAGACATCCTCTAGGACTAACAAATAGGTGTCATGGGTTAAGGAGGCCAAACAAGCGTCAGAGGCATGAGGCTTCTAGGGCATGTGAGACCTCCATGGAGGATACATTCGTTTCAACATGTTTTTCCATAGTGATAGAGGAGGCAACCAATCAGGAGAACTGGAGAGTAGGATTTGCTCCAGTCATAAAGGGAGCAACTAGTGAGACAAATTACACAACATGATTTGCTTTGGTGACTGAGGATGTGACCAACCCAACAAATGTTGCCTTAGTGGCCGAGGATGCGATTAGTCAGACAGATTTTGCCTCAGTAACCAAAGATGTGGCGAACCAACGAGACTAGACAACATGATGTGCTCCAACAGTCAATCAGACAGACTTGAAAGAAGGACTTATGCCTGTGGCATAATTCAACGACCCATTTTCCACAGTGACAGAGGGAGTAGCCAAGTTGGAATACTATTGGAGTACAAATGAGGTGGTAGATCCAGAGCTATATCTACTATGTGCGACAATAGTGCATCTAGATGTTGGAGGATGGGATACCTCCCTCACTAAGAAGGATTGTTGATTTTTTTGTAGCTTCGGGAGGTATTCCCACTAAAGGCCAAGGTGCCAGGCATGTGGGAATTTTCGTTGGCACCTGTTTTGACTTTCGTTTCAGTGAAATTATCCTAGAAATGAGGCTAGGGCCTCATGGGAAAGTTGATGGGCTTTGTGGGGTTGTGTGGGGGTGCCACACCCACAAAGAGGATTAAAATATTTTAATTAATTGTTGAGTTTAGGAAGGGCCCCTAAACTCACTCATTGGACTCCTATATAAAAGAGAGCTATCATTGTGACATAAGATTATGATTGTGGAAGAATGGAGTTGGAATAAGTGATTCTGCACTTGCGTCGAGGATTTGTGATCTCAACAAAGGGAAAGTATGCAAGGTGACGAATCTGGCCTTGAAGAGAGGCAAAAAAGGTCGCACGTGTGGATCAGATTTTTCGTACAATACAGGATTTGCAGGAGGACGAAGTGCACATATATACGTGGGTTACATAAGTACAAATCACATATAGGGTATACATGATTTGCAATGGATAAAACTATGTATTTCAACGGGTTTCCAGTAAGGTGAATCACATATTTGATTTTTTGGGAAGGTACAAATCCGTACAGGATGATAGGTGACATTAGTTGGTTGTATAGGTGGTTTCCAATAGATTCGTGGGTGGAGATTTTCAGAGTATTATTGAGGTTTGGTCTTTTGATTTGTATGGTTATTGTAGGACAAGGTTGTCCTCATATTTGGTGACATTGTATTGGTTGAGAGGATTGGTTTTGTCCTCAATCTTGGTGACATTGAGAGGACTAGTTTTTTCCTCAAATTTGAAGGATTGGATAAAATTACAGAACAAAATAATTGTGTCTCTTGAGTATTGATGATTCATCTATGATCTTGTTGTTTCTGCTGCATATGTTTTTAGTCAATACTTTCAGTGTATAGTTGATCAACAATAGTTAGATCACTAGGAAGCAATTTTCAGATATGAAATTAGTCACACAGAGTTGTCTGTGAAAATTGACACCAACACTCAAAGGACGAATTCCAATCAAGCATCCATATGAGGTTTAACAACCAATGAGTAAGCCACCTCCAATGTGCAAGTCCATCATGGATCAACCAAGGGCCAACCATACACAATGCACCCCACATCTCATGGATCATTCTTAAACATATAAACACTTTTGGAATAACCCTGAAAGCTAACAATTGCTATATAATATATTGAACCGGCTGCTAAATTTGATATTTGGGATTTGCGCTTGGTGTACTTGAAGCATGTAATCTTAGTGACATTATTCAATTGTTGGATAAAAGTTTAAAGGGTTATCGCTCTTCAAGATAATTTAAGTTAAAACAACTTATCAAATAGGCTTTCATAGTGACATAATTCTTTCATGCATTGTTTGGTAGGATTTTATGAATGGATGTGCTTGACACAATTATTACAAACCAAGATAGACCAATGAATCAAGAAACCCTAGGTAGGGTTAAACCACAAAAGTGAGCACAAAGGAAGATACACATAAAAACAAAGCATAATATTCTGAATAACTGAAGGGACACGATTATAATGGAATTCATTGCTCTCATATATAGATTGAGAGATGTAATAATTATTTAAACAATGAGGTACTCGTCCAATACCCTAAAAGCTAACATTAACATAAATGCCTATCTTTTATCCTGAAGTCACAAAGGCGACTTTATTACAAAGGTAAGCATTATATTCTAACACCCTCTGTTAACACCCTCTGTTAACACTTATAGTACTAAAAACAAAACCCGCTAGAAGAAAACACACTTCACTTGCAAACACATTTATTGAAAAATAAAAGCAACATAACGAAACATTCTCCATACACTTCTTCATTGAAAATAGTTCTTGATCCAGTAAAATTCTTTCAAGTTTCTCCCTATTCCTTTGAAAGGTATAATCTTCTAGTTGTAAGCCAAGTTCCCAACATCACTGGACATCATTTGCACATGAAATGTCTTGTAACCTTCGTAAAGGTATGGTGTTGAATTTCCAAATCCTAGATCTCCCTTGAGCTATTGACCAACAATATCCACATGCATGTGTCATAATCTTAATGAAGTATAGTTTCTTCGATCCACAAGCATCTCGAACTATTGAAAAGCTATCCATCCTCCCTTGCATCACTCCATGTCTTCAAAGTGTCGACGTCTTAAAATGTGGACAATGCTAGTTCTTTAGTAGGGTCATCAACATTGTTATTATACGATGGCTCTTCAATAATGGCTACATCTATTGATACTTTTAGATTTTCTTTTAGGTCACTGACATGTGTTTTGCAATTAATTGTTGTATGACACGTTTAATCATAGCAGTAACATCAATCCCACTCTTACCTAACATTCTCTTTCCTTTTCTTTTAGTTTAATGTAGTATTTGGTTAAGAGTCTCTTGAATCTCTTGTAGTTGCTCTCTTTTTTTCCAGCTAAGAGTGCTAAAATAATGTCTTCTAGAGTTCCTGAAGACATCTCGCTTAAGAGTAAAACTGACATAATTGTATTTAGAAGGCAAACTATGTAACAAAATGGCTTTGGCATCCTCTTCCTCCACTATAGCTTTGACTTCAACTAGTTTTTTGATGAGAGATCTTAGGATGATTATGTGGCTAGACATAATAACTCCGTCAAACATCTTGAATTTGAATAATTGAAGCTTTAGAGAAAACTTTGCATTAATCGCTTTTACTTCGAACAATTTATTCAAATTATCCTAGATTCCCTTGGATGACTTTTCCATGTTTACATGATGCAAATTAGAGTCTGAGAGAGCTGTAGAAAGTTCCCAACAAAATGATAATAATGGATTTTAATGCAACTCAGAATTTTCATCATTTTTTTAGAGGTTTCATGGATCTTAACCCTGTGAATTTTAAGCCTCAGGGTTGTTACGAAATATAGACAAAACAACAACAATGAGAAATATTTCAATTCTTAACAACCCTAATCCACTAGGAAATTCAAGAGATAAGATACCAATGTGTTTCAATAAGTTTTAGCCTTTTTGGGCAATCTTATCATGCATATAATCAATTTGAAAACACATATGACAATTGTAAACAATGGTGAATCTACTCTTATATTCTTCATTTATAATGTTAAATCACTTAACATAATCACCATTAACTTATTTTAAATATGCAAGACATATGGCATTGGAAATTACAAATATGCATAAAGATGTAGTTCATGTATATACCATAGCCTTTTCATAAGGATACTACAATCCTTTAGCTCTCCAAAACCCTAGCCAAGGAAAACCAAAAAAACCCTAGCTCACACCAATGAGATTCAACAAGCATGCATCACACAAGCATGTCCTCAAGGAAAGTTGTTTCCTCTTTTCTTCACTTCAACAAGTGCAACTTGGTGTTTCATCTCCAAAACCTAATTTCCAAATTTCCAAGGGATGAAACCCCAATCCTTGTATTCAAAATGCTCCAACAAGCTCAAGAAACCTTAGCAACTCAAAGAGAGTGAGATTGTAACACCCCATATTCGAACCCCTGATTATATGTAATCAGTTAATTTTAATGATTGCTATGCCATGGCATATAAACATTGTAAATGTATTATTATTTAATTGGATAATGTCGCACCACTGATTGATGGGTGGAACATGTGTACTAGCCATGATACCACAAGAGGGGTTAGTGAGGGGGTAGAAAAGGGGATTCATATGCAAATGACCCCAAGCCACCTTATTGAATGATGTGGAGGAAATAACCATAATTCCTCTATCTTGCAGCTAAAACAAATCAATTAATGAGAGGGGGTTGGTAGTTGAATAACCAACCACCCCTAATGAATACATGGATGGATATATGGGTGGACATAGCACCACCACATTGTTTTCTAGATTTGACTTGATTTCTTATGAAAGAATAAAGAGAAGTATCAGAGAAGAATCAAGGAATGCACAGGTGTGTGCAAGGGATGGGAGTTTGGTTTTAGAGAAAAGACATGCAACAAAATGGGTGCTCACGTGAAAGAAATAGCACTCAAAGAGGAAAGAGAGAGACAAACATGATTTTCCAGACATGGGAGATAATGGACAACAATGAGAATGAGCAGAAGAATCTCTAGTATGCAGATATGAGCAAAAAGAAGAATTGGGAAGCATGCCTAGGACATGACTGGTCACACTGGAGTAGAGAAGACCCAAAATCCAGATTGGAGCAAAAGAATGTTGCGAGCTTGATGCTTGCTGGAAAGAAACCGACACTGGAAGGGGAGGGAATTGAGGGACAATGTAGCTATGAAATGACTCCCTTTTGTAGAGGAAATCTAGTTGAAAAGACATCTAATAAACCCCATGGAGGTCCTGAGCTCAATGGGAAAGAGGAGAAACTTCTGCTCCTGCCAGTGGAGTGAAGGAGAGTAACCTTCTTGATCCATTTCATTAATTTTTGAGTCAATTGTGAGAGTCCCCTAGTGGTATCATGAAGTGAATCGGTAGAAGAGCCTATGGTTGGGTGGAAAAACGCTCACCCACAATCAATTGATTAGTTAATTTCACTATTCAACAGATAAGTGCTTTCACTTGTAATATCTCTTGGATGTATGGTAATGATTATGGATTGTATCTTGTTTATGCAATGTCTTAGACATGAATGAATGCTATCTTCTACATGCTTGTATCCCTTTTACTGGATAGTGCCTCTTATGATGAATGATAACTAGAGGAGATTTGCATGGATTTGTAGTTTGCAACTATATTGTTTATGTTGTGTTTCCTTGGTTATTTAATCCATGAGGACATGCTTAAAATGGAGTCCTAACAAAAATAATTAAAACTTATAAAAATAAGCAAGGGATGCTTGGGATTTTCCCTGTATGTTTGGATTTCCCTACAAGTCCTTGAACTCTATGAAACTTGAGTTTATTGAGAATGCTCGGTTTTTGTACAAGTAGACTAAGAAATTATGTTGTGGGAAAGTATCACCATTTCCCAAGTGTCGATGTCTGCTGTCTTGTGCTCAACCTTACGATATATGCCCTTTTTATTTCAAATGAAGAACTGGAAATCAAGAGAATTAAATCAGAGGAATGAATTTAGATCGTTGCTTAAATCAGAAGTGAAACAATGGCCATTGGATTGACGGGAAGGCTGAATGAAAACCCTTCGATCGCTCGTTAAGAAGTTAAGAACCAATGGTAGGATCCCTCAGTTAACCAAGTTATCAGATCCTTGGAGTACTATAAAGTCTTGTGTTGTAGACCTTGTGTTTTCCACGATATCCAATACCCAGTGGGGGGTAGAGTTCTAGTGCATGGTTCCATGCATTATTAATTATAACTGAAGAGAGGCTGACGACGAAATGATGTGTCGTGCTAGATTGGCGAAAAAAGTACCATGGGGAATGATAAGTGTTGGCATTTGATTTGTCGATGAGTCAAGTGTGGACCCCGTCGAGCTTAAACCCGCAAACAGGTGCTTTAAATCCTGACTGTTGGATTTGAGCACTGAGAAGATATCGACTATTGAATTTGTGATAAGTTCAGGAGGGAGGCCAATTCCCTTGACTAGGTTTGCATTAGCCTGGGGAAGCCGATTGTAACACCCTGTTTCCCCCAGTTTGTAAAAAATAACTGGACTGGCCTAGAACTGTGGCAAACTCAGAAATGTGAACATGTGATGTGAATGGACCTTGTGGAAAAGGTCAATGAATGTGAATAACATTATGAATTTATATTGCAGGACTCCTGAGAGGGGATATGATGAAAAAGAGACCACGATGGCTGCAGAGAGGTTGTGGAAGGCACCTGGAAAGGTGGCGTTAACTTCCACCGAAAATCAATACCGTATTTGGACTTCACTGGCCCGGAGAACCAAAAGTGGCTCGTTGGCCCCAAATTTAATGTCTTGCAAGCTGGTAGGTAGATGGCTCCTAAGGAATTAATGAGGGATGGGGAGGTGAACCACCCATCCGTAAGAGCCGTCAGGCCTGACCAGTGCAAGGGAAATTGCGCCACACACAACCTCGCAAGAGGATAAGGTGTGGGGGAGAAGCGATTGGGGGGGGAAGACGCGAGGGGAGGAAGAGAACTCTGGCGATATGCAGAGTGGGTGATAACAGAGAGGAAGGAGAGTAACCTTCGCTCCTGGTCACTGGAAAACAAAGACGTAGTCTCACATGATTGTGGTCTCAGCTCGGGGGTGGCTAGTGGTAAATCCGCTGGGAGTCGCTGAGCCTACGATTGGGTGGAAACGAACACCCCTCTCAGTAGTTGCATAACCCCTGGTGTTACTTTCTGATAAGGGTTTTGCCTTTGACATCTTGAAATATATGTATGCTGACATTTATGATCATAAGCCGTGAAATCGTGAATGACTTCATTATAAGAATGTCTGTTTGGTGTCTTGATCAGTAATGGTAGTTGTATGTTTATATGGAAAGACTACGTGTGGCTTATGCTCTTTTAAATTGTTATTTATATGTAAATTGATCTAATTCAGACTTCACGCCTGGTTCTCGGGAGAGAGATACTCTTATCTGCCTTAGATAGTACCCTAGGTAAACCTCCCCATAGAGATACCCTCCTTGAAAACATCATCAAGAACCTGGAAGGAGGACGTGAGGGCGCAAGGCCCTAAGAAATCCCTGATAGGTATCGAATCGATGGACGAGATCCCGTCGGGAGATCTGTGGTCACTCACGACCGTCAGATAAGAAGAAGAAGTTGGAAAGTTAAGTGCCTTAACCTTGATAGGTGGTGATCGACGGATGAGATTTCGTTGGGAAATCTGTGGTCACTCATGACTATTAGATTTGGTAGGAGAAAGTAGGATGTTAAGTTCCTTACCCCTATGACTTTCTGTTTCTTCGCGGGTAGCGAAGAGGTCGGGACCGTAGATCCCCAAGGTCCAAGAGAGCATTCGGGTCGTTGATCTTTCCACACCCAGGGAGTCGTGGGAGAGCACACAAGTTAGGAACCTGTCTGAGCCGTCAGATCTCGGCTGGAAAACTTGACATCCGTTGGATCTGTCAGGAGATACCCGAGGGTTAAACCCCTAGTGAATAAGGGTGAAAGCCCCGAAATGGATTTGGGTCGTCTGATTAAAGGAGGCCACATGTCATGAGAGATTACCCGTTTAGGGAAATCGGGAATCGGGAACTCGGGAGTTCTGATGATGAGAGATCGGGATGTTCCATGGTGGAAACCCCGGAGCAGTCGTAGACCGTCCGATTTCGGGAGGCTACGTGTCAAGAGATTATCCATTTCAGGAAATCGAGAATCGAGAATTCGGGAGTCCTGATGACGAGAGATCATGATGTTCCATGGTGGAAACCCCGGAGCAGTCGTAGACCGTCCGATTTCGGGAGGCTACATGTCGAGAGATTACCCATTTCAGGAAATCGAGAATCGGGAACTCGGGAGTTCTGATGACGAGAGATCGGGATGTTCCATGGTGGAAACCCCAGAGCAGTCGTAGACCATCTGATTTCGGGGGGCTATGTGTCGAGAGATTACCCATTTTGGGAAATCAAGAATCGGGGATTCGAGAGTTCCGTTGACAAGAGGTTGGGCTCTAGCCTTGATAAATCCCGACCTATAAAGATCGAGATGTTAGCATGTGGTTAAGTCCCGATGAACGGACGAGATTCCTTCGGAGAATCTCAGGGTCTATAATGACTTTAAGATGCGGGGAAGAGATGTCAACTTTAAGCCAGGGCACGAATGCGCCTTAGGGTAAGTGGCGAGCAGATCTGAATGGCCAAAGCCCACCTGCCCAGATCTACGGCTGAGGCTTCATTCCGGAGCCCCCTTGCTGTTCTGCCTTTAGC
>ML833170.1:27457-51244 GCA_009831015.1 Picea engelmannii
GAATTCTGGACCCCCCTTGCCATTCTGCCTTTAATGGGGGGGGGTCTCCGGAATGTTGTGGCGTGTGAAGTGGGGCCCGTCTCCTGTCACGCCGCCCACCGTGTCGTGTTTCCTCTCTCTCCACCTGTACTCCACTCAACCACGCGACAATGCCGTTCCTATTGGCCAGTTGCTAACCCTGCTGGGGTTCGGCGGTTGCAGAGTCGAACGATTAGACATCACTATAGTGTTGAGGCACGAAATATAAAGAGGCACCATGAACTATTTGACCTGTGATCATGACCCGCGATCACATGGGAGCAGAGAGGAGAAAGAGCTAGCTTGCGCTAGGCCTCCGTAGGTAATTCAGGGGCTCTGATTTGGCAGAAACCAACGAAAATTTGATTATGGTAGTGGGTGTGTGACACCGATACCCTGGAATACCAAATATCAAAGATGTTACAACATGTCTTCCCCTTGTGTTGTCCCGATATCGCGATACCCGATTGGGAATGGTTCTGACCCTTGTCCCTTTGTTAGTTTGTGAGTAGAGGAGAGTACGTTCCTATGAAATTGGATGATTTAATCAAGCCAATGCATAGTGGACATGTTTCAACACTTTAGTGGAGAAACCTTACGCCTGATGATGACGTCTGATGCCATGGTTAGTCCATGTGTCATAGAGGTGATGTTCCACATGTCTAGAAGATTTTGCGTCCAACACAAAGTTTTGTATCGAGTCACGTGTTACCGTGTGTCAATCCATATGGTAGGTAATGATAGGGTCATGTTTCTGGGTTCCAACTAGACCACTAGATCAAGCACTTGTATTGTGAGTGTTCGTGCGTTAACTCGGGGGTCCCGATGCTTGGTGGGGTGAATTGCCTGGTGGGTGGAGTTGTCAGGTGGGTTGAGCAGTTGGTGGGTGCAGGTTTCCGGGGTATAGTCTGGGAACTGGACCACCAAAATATCGGCCATCGGGAAGAATTGGTGGTGATTGTTGTTGGGATCTATGGGAGCTCGGTGCCCGGTAAGAGTAGAAACTGTCCTTAAATCCTGTTAAGGATATTTCTATGTTTTTCATCATCCATTGGCCGAGTGTTCCATGTTAGGGGTTGACGTGATTTGACACATTAATGCCATGTCACATGACACGATTGACATGGAGCCACGTGGCAATGAGGTGGAGATAGTTGAAGAAGGTATGGAATTTTTTAGGAGGTTGTAACTTTTGATTCCAAGATCGGTTTTGAGCATGGTTACATTCATTGGAAATTTGTCGATAAGAAGATTCCATTTATGATCTCCATTCGTAGATAAGAGTTAAGTTTGAGGAAGAGGAAATTTTGACACCCCACCAGCCTAAGGAAGGGTTAGGGGGTTGTGTGTTACAAAAAGGTACCAAAGCAGAGTTTCAAATACTAGGCCTGGATGGGCCAGAGATTAGCCACAATACTAGTATACCAAGGCCAAGATGAGCCTATTGGAAAGTGTTTTTTTCCTTAAAAAGTTTGTTTATTATCTGCACAAGATCCTTGAGAAGAAGGACTGTAGATTGAAATCTTGTTTTGGGATTTCTTACAACAAAAAATTTACTTGTTGAGTTACAACAACATAATTATAATTTTTACTTGTTGGAAAGATAGCTACTCCTAAGTCCCCGAGGTGTAGGACAGTCGGTGACAGAGTGTGTTGTTAAGCCACTCCATGATGTTAAAGTCACCGGTTCGAAACTTGCGGGGACAAAAAATCCAACCATGTTAAGGGTTGGTGTGGCTCAGGCCGGGTGCGATCCCCGGGTGATTTTGACGGCTTAGATGCCCCTGAGTCACGGTTTCTCAAGCCACAGGTTAATCGTGTAGCCAACAGGTCCCGCACAAATTAATAAAAAGAAAAAGAAAAAGATAGCTACTCCTACAAGAGTGGGAATATGCCGACAGACAATGATAGTAATATTTCAATGTAAATTGCAAAAATAGTAGAATTCTATTATAGGGATGCATGAGTCCAAAAAATGGATGAATTGGATTGTTTTAATTAGGTTGTAATGCTGTCTATCCACTTGGGTTGATAGAGCTTCTTGCAATTGTGATGTCTATTTATATAAGGGATACGACCCTTATGGAAAATTCCTTGTGGTTAAAGGAATTGAGTATGGGTTGATAGAGCCTTGGTAATTATATTTGTTTCTTAATAAATGGCTAAGCCTTGTATGAATACATCCTCATGCTTAGAGAACCGATGGAAATTTGTTTAGGTTAATTAATTTGACCTAAAGTAAAATAAACCTGTTGCTCGGGTAGTCATTTAAGCAAAGTAAATGGATTTTTAGAAAAATAATTGTGTGTTGATGGAACTGAGAGGTTCCCAGTGAATAATGAGATGTTCATTAAGATCCCCTTTTTGTTTGTAAGACAAGTAAAAGGAGTCCCTTGGATTGTTTCTAGTTTTCATAAAAGTGATCAAGTAACATGAGCATGCGGGAAAGTCTTCAACTCATAACTCTAGTGGGTAAATTTATTATTCCCAAGAGGGAATGCACATTTCTATTGAGAATTCTTGTTTATGCATGAAAGTCCATGATATGGATAGGATACAATGCATATGGTGATGGATTAAGATAGACCTAAATTGCATATAGGATTAGAACAATCTGTTATTGGATGTAAAGTATGGTGTACTGATGGGTCATTTTGGTTGATGATGAACCTATATCAACATGGGAGTTAACAACATGAATACGAATGTTGATAATGCTACTTCTCATATCCTTATGAAGATAAGGAAAATGATCAACATGGTGCTGATCCATAATATGCTAAATGGAGTGTTTGATCGCTCCCAGGAGATCACTAGATCAAATAACATCCAGGGAGGGATGATATCCATATAGGTATGGCTTAGTATGCTCAAGTAATAGTGAGCGGGAAATTAGGAAAGGATTCCCTTGGTAAATTTATATTGACCAAGAATGATTTGAGGTATGAAGAGAGATAGGAATTGGTATCTTGCTTCCTTGGGCAATGCTGTAATTACCTATTTGAAATTCTGATTTTTGGGATTCTTTTATAGCAGATGGGAAAGAGTGATCTCTTGATGGTTGTTGCCATGTTAATAGGGTAGCATAATTATGAATATTCCTGTGTGACTTTTCATGGAATTCATGTAATCTCTCATTCGAAGGCTGGTACTAAGATTCAGTAAATGTATATGAATGATATAAAAATGTGCAAGTAATGCACATGCATGATCTCTCTCTCTCTCTCTCTCTCTCTCTCTCTCTATTTCTCTTTTCACACACACACACACATGCTTACAAGCATGGTACATGTACATGAATATGTGGACTATTAGGAAAGCTTAATAATTTCTAGGTTTGAGTAATGTTGTGCATGCATAGTTGACTCTATTCAGAAGAATCTGTTTGATTTGTTTGAATACTAGCTTGAGGAGATTGTACTCCTCCCTCAAAAAGAGCCAGTGTAAAAATTTTGAAATAGAAAATGAGCAAGAATGTTATGTTTTTTAGAGTTTAAGCTATTATTAGGTTTCTTTTCAATTTACTAGATAACCATAACATAGATAGGATCACTGAGAGAAACACAATCACAAGAGACACATCATTTATCCTAGGAAACCCTCATGTGGGAGAAAACCCAACAAAAATTTCCTTAATATAGATAGCCAATACACTACCAAGATAATAAACCAAACACTGAAGAATATCCTCTCCTGGTAGTGTGCCTCTCTCTCTTCCTTCTTCTCCAACTGCAGCTCCAAACTTGCGCCCTGGATGATCGAATGAGTGAGTGAACAAATGAGGCGTTGGCCTCCTTTATTTATACAAACTAGAAAGTGCTGAAAGGAGGTGTCTCTTCACTGACAGGGCTGACTTCTCTTTCTGGGTGGTTAGAACCACTTTAATTATCTTGGGGTCTGACTTCTTAATTTGCATATTTCTCTTAGGGTTTTGACCAATCCGCAAAAGGGGATTTGGTCATTTACAATGCCCGACATGATCAATCCACAAAAGGGGATTGATCTAATGAATAATACATCAATAATGAATAGAATACTCTTTGCAGTTACAATATTTCAACACTCCCCCTTAACAAGAAGGGTATTCTACAACAACATCAGGCGAGAGAGAGGGAAACATCATCAACAACATCTGGAACACTGTCTGACGTATCTATAAATCATCGAAAGTTTTTCTCATCATCAATATCATCAACAACACAACACAAAGGGTGGAGCATCATCAACATCATCACTAGGCTGAGAGTCTTCAGCACGAATCTATCATCTCAACACGAAGCTGGCTACACAATATCATCAGCACGAAGCTGGCATCACAGTACAATACTGGCAACACAACATCATCAACATGAAGCTGACATCACAACACGAGGCTGGAAACACATCATCACAACACGAGGCTGGAAACACATCATCACAACACGGGGATGGAAACACATCATCACAACACGAGGCTGGCAATGCATCATCACAGTACGAGGTTGGAAACACATCATCACAACATGAGGTTGGAAACACAACATCAGCATGAAGCTGGAATCACAACAGGAGGCTGGAAACACATCATCAACACAAAGCTGGCATCACAACACAAGGCTGGAAACACATCATCAACACGAAGCTGGCATCACCGCACAAGGATGGAAACAAATCATCAACATGAAGTTGGAATCACAACACAAGGATGGAAACACATCATCAACACGAATCTAGCATCACAACACAAGGCTGGAAACACATCATCAACATGAAGCTGGAATTCTTCAACACTAGGTTGACAACTCAACGACATCAACACGAAGCTGGAAATCTTCAGCACTAGGCTGGCATCACAACACACGGTTGGAAACAAAACAACACTACTCCCCCTTTCGATGAAGGTCCTTTCGGACTACACCAAGCTTATCCCAGAAGTGATCAAACTTTACACAAGATAGAGGTTTGGTGAAAACATCAACAACTTGTTCATCTGTGCTAACATACTGAAGCTTTATGGCTCCTCTCTGCAACATATCATGAATGAAGTGATACCAGATCTCTATGTGCTTCGAATCATCATAAAAGACATCATCTCCATACAACTCTGGTTATCACATAGGTTCACAGTGGCTTCCATCTCCAGTTAAAATAGATCTGTCAACAACATCCGAAGCCATACGACTTCACAACTGGTGGAACATGCAACAATGTATTCCACTTCTGCTGTGCTAAGAGAAATGTTGAATTTCTACCTACTCTTCCATGAAGTCATGGTTGAACCCATAATGAAACAACATTTTGAAGTGCTCTTTTTATCAGAAGCACTTCCAACTCAATATGAATCGGTGTAACCACTCAATCTGAAGTCATGATCTCTAGTATAATAGAGACCAAAATCCAACGTACCCTTAAGGTATCTCATCATATGTTTTGCAACAACAATGTGAACACGTTTGGTTTCTACTAGATACTGACTCAAGGACAAACATATATCTAGCCTGGTATTCATCAGATACACCACTGAACCAATAATCTGTTTGTACAGAGTAGCATCAACCAATTCTGACGAGGTATCTACCAGGAGTTTCAAATTCGTTTCGAGTGTGTACATGGATTTATATTTCAACATGTCTAACCTCTTCATTTTAACTGCATACTTCCCTTGCTTAAGGAAGATATTCTCTGTTCTCCGCCAAACTTCAAGACCTAAGAGATTATACATTTAGGTCTTCCATCAAACTCTGTAGCGAGCTTCTTCTGCAATATGTGATGAGATTTTCTTCATCTTGTCAAGAATACATCATCTACATATAGTAGTAACATCACTGGCTCATCATTCATAACCTTGAGATAAAGGTTAGAATCAACTTTACTCTTGGTAAAGCCCAAGCCTGTCAGGACATTGCCAATTCTTCCATACCAAGCTCTAGGAGATTTCTTAAACACGTACAAAGCCTTCTTCAACTTGCGGACCTGAGTCTTTCAGTCTTCAATTTCAAATCAATTTTTTCACATCACTTTGTACCAATCTGGTACACTTGTTCAGCTGCAACTCAATCTGCACAATCATGTGCTAGCTCTATGTTCTTTCTGCAAATAACTATCTGTCTCACTGTCTAGGAGTATGTCCTTTACTCTCTCTACAACTGTTCCTTCTGGAACTGGTACTCTACACTTGTAGCTTCTCTGAATATGAGAATGGTTGCTCCATTCTCACTGTGACTGCTGAAATCTGTGAGTAACTCCTCTTATTCTATCACAACAACAGTTTCATCTGAAACTGAGAGTGGCTCAATAACTGAAACTGAAGGTAGCTCTTCTTCTTTCATGGAGGTAACTCTATCTTTTATTGTAGTCATGTGTCCATGAACCAACTAATGTAATGGACCAACTGCCACTCAATTTTAAATATGTGTATTTCTCCCCCTGCATCTCATACTATATATGAATCATGGTTGTTCTGGTTGTCTGGAACTATTTCTTCAATTACTAGAGTAAGTGTCTCGTCACAGTATTCTCCCTCTTGCTGGGAGAATCCTTTAGACACACATCAGGCTTTGTACATATGCAACATGCTTGATCTGTATAGATCAATCTTGGAAGTCAATACTGACTTCTCTTCTAGTCTCACGGAAGAATCCATATCCTAGTCTTTCTGACTGGCTTCTTTCTCTGTTATTGAAACAAGGGAATCTTCCAAGAGATTTCATATCTCCTAGGAGTCTATGAAGTTACGATCTAGTATTCTCATGGCATCTGTCTCCCAATCCTAGAAATTGTCTCTTCATCTGATCCTTTATGAGATCAGGCTTATCCTTGATTTCTTCTGAGTCTACAAGGACTTCATCATCTCTTACAGGGTATACTTGGTGTTGAATACCAAGTCTAAATATGAAAGATTGAGTCAGGCTTCAAACAAGTTCTGCTTCCCGTCAAGGTGGCTTCATTAACCTTTGAACAATTCTGTTGTGAGATCTTGTTCTAATGTTCGGTCATCTTTGGAGCCTTCTGTTCCTTACAATCAATCTTCATATGAGATGCTCTGAATCTCAAAAGACAACTTCTTCTTCATCTTCTTTGACACATGAGTGTATATGGTCATGTACATAGTCTGCTTCATGTCTCATATAATATGTTTCCTTCTGAAACCTTCACTATAGCTTCCTCAAGGTTATCACCTGTGACCTGAAACAAGGTCAACAAAACAACAAGCAAGAATAATACTCTTTTGATAATAGTAGATAAAACAAAAACACGAATAATCATCACAATAGCTCCTTTAGAGCTATCACTTATGACCTGTCTGAAGCAAAGATCAAAAGTAAGAAATACAATACGAAATGAGGTCAACATGCTTCTAGTGTTGTGATCAAGCATTCCTCCATAGTAACCTGGAATCAACCCAAGAAGTTTCTCCTAGAAGAGATGTTAGTTGTATCTATTACATTAATCATTTATCTCAATATGCTCACTTGCTACCAAGTATAATACTTTTCAAAGACTGCTACCTCAACTATAGTGTTTACTTGTAATGGGGTAGTTATCAACTTGTCATTTGCAACTTTGAATCTTATCAACTTAATTAATCAAACTTGGAACTTGGAGCCTTGTCTTCAAGAATGAGTGTGTTTCTTTTCTTCCAAGTCTCGTTCACTCAAGATGACAAGTGTTTTCTTCAACCTGTCTTTTGTACTAGGAAAATATGTTATCTTGACAAAAGGTTGGGTTAGAGAATAAACTCTATGATCTCAACTTTAATCCATCTAATACCTTGAATTTAATTTTGACCAAAGGTTAGTATGATGGTCATAGCTTCAACATGCAACCTAGATCAAAATAATGTCATAAAAAATAGATGCATATCAGAATAATCAAACCTGGGTTGCATTATTCCTCTGAATGTGTTGGATCTTGAGATCCTTCTGGATCTATGGCAAGAGATCCCTTCTCCAAATATTAAAAACTTTAAGGGTGAATGCAAATAATACTACAACTGATGCTTCAACTGATATTGCAACTGATTCTAAAACTGCAACTTAAGGTTTTATGAGGAAACCCTAATTTTTTCAAACTTCAAATTTTTAAATTCTGATCCAGGGGCTAGATGTGATGAGATGAGGCAAGTAAGCTGGTACATCCATATTTTTAAAAATCCAAATTCCCCCCCCTCAAAATTGACCAACGAATTTTTGGACTGGTGCTTCTGATTGTCTGGTACTTCTAGTTTTCTGGTGCTTCTGGTTTTCTAGTACTTCTGGTACCAGTGAAAACTAGGGTTTCAATTTTCGAGAGTTCTATCCACTGAAAAGGTACGATGAAGGTTCCAAAGAGTTCCTTGGGTTAGGGCGCACTTTTCTAGATGACTTTTGGGCTAAAATTCCTCTTCAATAAAAAACCCTAATTTTCTTGTACGACAACAATGACATTTTTCTTTTTCCTATGAGAGATGCTCTCTTCATCTTAGCTTTGATACCATGTTAGATTTTAAGCTATTATTAGGTTTCTTTTCAATTTACTAGATAACCATAGCATAGATAGGATCACTGAGAGAAACACAATCAGAAGAGACACATCATTTATCCTGGGAAACCCTCATGGGGGAGAAAACCCAACAAAAAATTCCTTCATATAGATAGCCAATACAATGCCAAGATAATAAACCAAACACTAAAGAATATCCTCTCCTGGTAGTGTGCCTCTCTCTCTTCCTTCTTCTCCAACTGCAGCTCCAAACTTGCGCTCTGGATGATCGAATGAGTGAGTGAACAAATGAGGCACTGGCCTCCTTTATCTATACAAATTGGAAAGTGCTGAAAGGAGGTGTCTCTTCATTGGCAGGGCCTAATTCTCTTTCTGGGTGGTTAGAACCACTTTAATTAGCCTGGGGGATGACTTCTTAATTTGCATATTGCTTTTAGGGTTTTGACCAACCCACAAAAGGGGATTTGGTCATTTACAATGCCCGACATGATCAATCCACAAAAGGGGATTGATCTAATGAATAATACATCAATAATGAATATAATACTCTTTGTAGTTACAATATTTCAACAATGTTGTTATGAAATAAGGCAATATGATTGTGATGATGCCTTTAAAGTTTTCATGTGAACGGTTTTGAACAATCTTGAATAAAATGATTTTTAAATAGATGTGCATGTGAAGATTATGAACGTGTGCCAGTGGTAGACACACACATTATGTTGATGCATGTGGTTATGTGCATGAAAGGAATATGTGAATGAAAGTTGATAGAATAAAATATACATGTTTGAATGTGTAAATTGGAATGCATAATAAGAATGCGTACCCATATTCTTTAGGTGAAATTGAGTAAGTGACTAAAATGATAAAGCTAATGCTAAATGATGGGTTGAGATCATTTCAGGTGATGATGGATATGCAACAAGGGAGTTGCATGATGAAAAATTTCCATGTGGAGGAACCGAGTGAAGGGCTCTATCAGGAGAGCAGAGCTTTTCAAACTAATGACTGCTGGGAAAATCAGATAGTGGGATGTAAAATCCTAATTGTATAAGAATCCTGGATTACATTTTAAAAGATAATGCATGAAAGGTCAAGATGAAATTGACTTAGACTGTCAAGAAATGGAGCAAGAAGATCCCAAAAGGGGTAGAATGCAGAAGCAAAGATAGAGAGAAGGGAGAACACTTCTCTCATTCTAAACTCCGATTTTTTTAGTAGAGTTCTAATGCTTTAAATGAATATTTGTGAAAACAAACGAATTAACACATACACTCAAATGAATGATTTATATAAATCCATGTTGTGCATGGCAGGTAGGTCATGAAAAGGCTCATCTATGCCAAGAATTCCAGACTATGCAAAGGAGTTAGAAAAAGAGAGAATCCCTTGACTCCTTTCTTGGTGAATTTTTGTATTTCTCTAGGATGAGAAAGCTAAAATGATGTTATATGCAAATATATGCAAGGATTAAAATGTAACAACAAAATAACTGCAATAATTTTTTTTTTTACACTCACAAAATTATTGAGGATAATGTGATAGAGTGCATATAGATATGATGGAGCATATTGGAAAATGTTTATTGATGTAAAATACTATGGTACATGCATTCTGATTTAACTTGACAACTGATATAATTGTGATTATAATTGTTGTATGTGGCGAATATTGGAGTTATTGGGGATGACAACTGCTAATGGTGGAAACCTCATGTAGATGATACATACAAGAAGGAATTTGTTGAAAGATTGATGAAGGGACCTTAGGAGTCCCCCTAAACCACCAGTGATTAGGTAATATCAAAAGGATTGCTGGCAGCCAAGACAAGTATAAAGATTTCATGCCCATGTGGCATGAGATTTGAAAGGGATTGGGTAAGAATCACTTATGAAATATTTTATATATCTTGATGATATGCATATGATTTTGATTCACTGTTGTATGTCATTGGTACCCAAGTAGGGTAAGATTTAGGAAAATAAGAACCTGAACGATAGAGGGAGAAACTTCTGGCAGTCAAGGATGGTTACAATCCTTGCATGAAAATTCATGAATGAATGAGTCATGGATGTATTGATTAATCATGAATGATTATGAATAAACATGCTCATAAGAAACACATTGGTTGAATGCATTTAGGGGATGCATGTTTGCATGAGAGGGCATGTATAGGATTGCCCCTTATGGAAGGAGGACCTTCTAGTATTCCAACATAGTTATGAAATGGTAAAGAAATAATGCTTGAATGCAATCATATGAAAATTTAATTTCATATAGCGCAGGCTAATTTGAGGTCATGATCAACTCAAAGTAGGAAACACAATCCTATTGTAATAATGAATGTTGAGAAAGGAGTGATGTGGTGAGAGGTTGGATGAGTTCCAACTTGCCATGGAAAATTACCTAACACGAAATGTGGTAATTTGAAATCATTGCAAGGATGCATTGTGTGAAATGTGAGTATTGACCCAGTATTAAAATGCAGGAGATAATTGATTGCATTTGAAAAGCTTCATATACTAAATGATGCCCAAGTAAGGAATGACAATTTCCTTTTATTTTGTACAGGTGATATATAGAGTTGAAGCAATTGTTAGTATGCATAATTTTAATAATTGTTTGTGAGCCATTGTAAATGTGCAATGAAAGTGTAATGTGCATGAGAAAATAACAATTTGTTTGGTTGTTTGAAGGTTGAATTTGCATGAAGATTGGTCTTGGATATGTCAAAAATACAAGTCCATAAGAGGGATAAATTCCTACTATTTGTGAAAGAAATAAATTGCTATGAGAAGGAAATCTCATGCTTGCAGAATCTGGTTCCTAAACAAAATAGATTTGAAAACTGATAAGTGGAAATTTGAAATCTGTGGGGAGAAGATTTGAAATAACTCTGATTGGAATTATTATGGAAATATGTCACATATTACTGTATGCATGTGTTACAGGTGAGATTCCATGTTTGTCTTGGAGGGATAGATGATGGCTATCGAGCTAAAATAACATTTAAAAGGCCACTGTTGTAACAAGAATACCATGTATGCCATGATCACCGTTGAGATGAGATATGTTATGTTAGAGAAAGCTAGAGGATCGCCTTGGATGTAAGACTCTATGAGTCTTTGAAATATTCCTGTGCGAGGAAGCCTTGGAAATTGATGGATTTCCAGAGGGACTGTGTCACAGAGAAGGGGATGTCTGAGCCTAAAGGGTGAGTGACTACAGGGAAGGGGAGACTTGAATAATTCATGTTACGTGCTAGATGGGATCATGAGCATAGTGGGTATGTCAAGGAAAACAATGAGACAAGTAAATGTGACAACCATATGGATGCAGATCCATGAATTACACATATAAGTATTATGCTGAAATTGTTTTAATATGCATGTTGTTTTATATTTGTTGTAGGATTATTGCTAAAATTACAAGAGTCAGGGAGAGGACTAGACCGAGGAGAGGAAGATATTGTTGAGGCGGTTGAAATATGAAGGCATGACAAGTGTTGCTGAAATACAAAGAACACTAAGGACAATGTTCCTCTTAAGGGGGATGGGAATGTAACACCCCATTTTCGAACCCTGATTATATGTAATTAATTATGATTAATGATTGTTATGCCATGGCATATAAACATTGTAAATGTTTTTTTTTTTTAATTTATAAAATGTCGCACAACTGACTGATGGGTGGAGCACACATACTAGCCATGATACCACAATAAGGGTTAGTGAGGGGGCAAAAAAGGGGATTCATGTGAAAAATACCCCAAGCCACCTTGATGAATGATGTGGAGGATGTAACCATAATTTCTTTATCTTGTAGCTAAATAAAACTGGTTGATGAGAGGGTGTTGGTAGTTGAATAACCAACCACCACTAATGAATATAGGGATGGAGAGTTGGGTGGATAGAGTACCACCATCCAATTTCCCATATTTGACCCGATTTCTTCTAAAAAAAGAAAGAGAAGTATTAGAGAAGAAACAAGGAATGCACAAGTGCGTGTAGGAGAGGAGAGTTTGGTTTTAGAGAAAATACATACAATGGAATGGGTGCTGGTGTGAGAGAAGAAACACACATAGAGAAAAGAGAGAGAAGAACATGATTGTCTAGACACAGGAGACAATTGACAACAATGAGAATGAGTAGAAGAAGCTCTAGTATGCATATCTGAGAAAAAATAATATTTGGGAAGCATGCCTAGGACATGAATGGTCACACTAGAGAAGAGAAGAACCAAAATCTAGACTAGAGAAAAAGAGGGTTGCAGGCTTAATGCTTGCTAGAAAGAAATCAACACTGGAAGGGGAGGGATTTGAGGGACAATATAGTTGTGAAATGAATCCATTGTGCAGAGGAAATCCGATTGGGAAGGCATCTGATAAACCTCGTGGAGGTCCTAAGCTTAGTGGGAAAGAGGGGAAACTTTTGTTGCTTCCAGTGGAGTGAAGGAGATTAACCTTCCTAACCCATTTCATGATTTGTTGAGTCAATTATGAGAGTACCCTGGTGTTATCATGTCTTGGCATGGGGGTGACATGCTGTTGAAGTGACTGAGCTACAAATCCTATGGTTGGAAGGAAAAAAGCTCACCCATAGTCAATCAGTTGGTTAATTTCACTATGGAACATATAAGTGCTTTCACTTGTAATATCTCTTGGATGTAAGGTAATGATTATGGACTGTATCCTGTTTAGGAAATGTATTAGACATGAATGGATGCTATCTTCTGCATGCTTGTATCCATTTTACTGGATAATGCCTCTTATGATGAATGATATCTAGAGGAGATTTGCATGGATATGTAGTTTGCAAAAATATTGTTTATGATGTGTTTCCTTGGTTATTTAACCCATGAGGACATGCTTAAAGAGGAATTCCTAACAAAAATAATTAAAACTCAGAAAAATAAGCAAGGGATGCTTGGGATTTTCCCTGTATGTTTGGATTTATCGTACAGGTCCTTGACCTCTATGAAACCCGAGTTTATTGAGAGTGCCTGATTTTTGTACAAGTAGAATGAGATATTATTTCGTGGGAAATAATCGTCACTTCCTGAGAGTCTATGTCTATTGTCTCGTGATCGAACTTATGATATAGGCCTCTTTTATTTCAAATACAAAACTGGAAATCAGGAGAATTAAACCTAAGGAACCAATTCAGATCCCTGATTAAATCGAGAGTAAAAAAATGGTTGTTCGATCGGTGGGAAGGTTGAAAGACAACCGTCTGATCATCTATGAGAAGTTAAGAACATGTGGTAGGATCCCTCAGTTAACCGAGTTATCGGATCCCTGAAGTACCTGGAGGTCTTATGTTGTAGAGCTTGTGTTTTTCCTGATACCCAATACTCGATGGGGGGGAAGAGTTCCATTGCATGTTTCCATGCCTTATAACTTATTAAAAAAGAGAAGATGACATCGACATGACATGTCATGCCATATTGGTAGCCATAGTACCATAAGGAATGATATGTGTCGGCATTTGATTTGTTGACGAGTCGAATGTGGACCCTATCGAGCTTAAACCTATGAATAAGTGATTTAAATTGTGGCCATTGGATCCGAGGGATGAGAAGATTTCAGCTAGTGAATTCATTATAAGCTCAGTAGGGAGGTGTTGAGCGATCAACACACACTAAAATCCTTATGAAATTTTATCACTTTTGGGTACCACTTTTTTTCTTTTACTGTCTAAATTGATTTCACTTTGGGGAATGGTTTATTTTTGTTTTTGTTTTGTTTTGTTTTCATGACTCTTATCAATCGAGTCCTAACTAGGAATCTGCAACTAACATTGCGACTAACTTGCTTGTGTTAGGTGTCGAAAAAATTCAAGTAGGTAAACTGGCCACACAGTTACACTAATTGTCGATCACTGATGCACCATTGGTATCGACATAAGGCGGATTTGGTTTGCATAAATTATTCGCCACATAAATTCAGGAGATAGCCGATCCCCATCGGTGTCGGCAAAGTATGGGAGGAATAGACATTGAAAAAATCCATAAAGAAACCACCGATATCCGAGGACCGATGTGCTTTCTCGGGGTCGGGGAAAATCTAAAAAGATTAAAACAATCAATTTTTTCTACATTAAAGATATCACCAATCACCGATCCCCGATACACTTTCGACATCAGAACTTTTTCGAGAGAGTCGATCTGGGAGCACTTGGGTAGGTTTATCGCCGATCACCGATCCTTGATACTTTTTCGGCATCGACGAGTTAGGATAGGGTTTAGAATACGTCGGTCTCGAGTGCCACGTGTCTTTGTTGTGTAGAGGTGTCACACAACCTGTTTTTGTCCTGAGTCATATTAAGGTTCCCCGCGTCCTAGTCACATCTCCTAGTATGCTTTGCCATGCCAACTCTGTATGATAAGATCGATCAGCATCGGAGATTTTTCAAGAAGATATCAACGAAAAACATTCAAAATGGAACCCTGACCCCAGACTCACCAACTAGACTTGCGAAACAATGAGATGTTTTTGACACAAGATATGATCAGATTTTGAAATTTAATAGACCATTTAATGCTCTATGCCGCATTTATTTCTACCTCGTGCATCGATTGAAGAACAAGAATTTGAAATTGCTGATAGGCCACGTTACAACCCACACCTGTTCCTTCAATCCACGATCGAATTTAATTTTTAAAACATCTTTGAAGATCTAGCGATAGATTTAATAAAACTACACTCATAACCCGAATTGAATGGTTGATGCGACAAGGTAAGTTCATCCATGTTTAAATCTCTAGAACGACTTTAAACAATTTCATTCTGCACACAAGTTTGAATTCCATAGCATCCAAATAAGCAAAGAAAGTGTCTCGAGACTGTGCTGATTCTTAAGTTACCAAGACCAGGTTAAACAAGCAACAGAGGTATGTTTTCAAATTTTTCAATTCAGCGGTTGTGATTTGCTATATATACATCTCATTTCTTGCACAATCTATAACTATTTTCTAAGTTGCAGGGAAAATGCCTCAGAGAAAACCAACCCTCATATGCTCGCCGAGAGCACCCAAGCTAAAGGAAGAAGAAACATGTGAAGATTCTTCTCCTGGTACTGCGAGGAAGTTGGAGTACACTCGTAGGGAAGATCCAGTCATAAAAACTTCAACAAAGAAAGCCTTTGTCCAACCTCTGGTATTTGGTGATATAGAAGCAAGCACCAGATCCAAAGTAATGCTCCCACAGTGGGGGGAACTTTTCAACAGAATCAATCGGGAGGAGTACCCAGAGTGTATCCCACACAATGACCCGGATGTAAGGGTGCTCGATTACTAGGTGTTCCCAAATATCCGATGGTCATTTTGCACATGGTAGCCAGCAGAACCCCGAGTTTCCCTTATATAGAGATTTTGAAGTGGCTAATCGACCATACAGACGTGCATAAATGATTAATCAACGATAAGAATGGAGGGTGTATCCGATTTTTCCTCCTGACAAAAGTACATAAGTACTACGAGTTCAGAGACCTAGAGGAGTGGCTAAACACAGACTTCACAGTGAAGTTATATGAATTCCATGACACCAGCCGGTTGATGGCCTCATGGTGGAAGGGGGACAAAATTTTTACAAACTGAAGCAGTGGCTGGTATGGGATAGTCAACCTGAGGCAGCCATACATGTACTTGATGGCTCTCATCTACTGACTATATGGAGAGAAGGACAACTCCAAGTTTTCGGAAGCATGGATTCCCTTGGCATACACACTGGCGATCTATGGAAGCAACTTCAATTGGGGGGAGATAATTTCAAAGAAATTAAGCATCTGTGTACAACAGGCTCAGACACCAAAAGAAGGGAAAGCACACGTTTTTCACATGGCCTCATACCTGCTCGATGTGATCTGTGGGAGAAATGTCTTCGACGACATGAATTTAAGCTGACATGTTGCAGAGCTCCATGTTCACATTTATTTCATCATACTCTGGGAGAACAGGTACAAAAAATCATATGCACTCATTTGTGATGAATTCATCACTCGTATTCATTTTATTGTATTTTAAAAGGAAGTCCCGAGACTATCCACAACAAGAAATAAAATGGTAGGGAATTTGGGTCACTGGTATTTAGATGAACACTTAACCTATATCAGGGTGTTCGGGGCTACTAGAGCACCACATATACTCCCGGTTCATGTCCCAGACTGACTCATTGTGGGAGAAATATGCTATCAGACTATCTTATAGGTATATAAAGACACGCTGGTCAAGGACAAGAAGCAAGATTTCATACCCTACAGTTTCCATGTGGGGTTTTATTTGCTAAAGGACACTTTCCAAGCCAAACAAGAAGGGATGAGCCAACTTGAATTCAGGTTCCCGACATTTCGATTCTGCAAAGACGACCCTAAAGGACTGGTCCTCCAACATGCTTCACAGGTATCATCCTGTTGGCCATACACGCATGAAAATTTTGAGGATGAAATTTTCACAAAGTGCACTCAGGACTGAGAGGAGGTAGTACAAAGTATGGCCAACCCCAACATGACCAGGTTCAAGTATATGAGCATGTATGAACAAGTGAAGACAATAGAGCAATCAGATTAAGAGGCCCTCAGAGTTCAGGAAGAGTTCAGAGTGACAGAGACTACATAGGCACAAAGAAGGGGATTTCTCTTGCTAGAAGGGGCACAAAGAATCATTGATTAGTTGCAGAATGACCTTGATATTGTAGAGATGTCAAGGATTCCCGTTGATGACCCAATCGAAATCATAGGAGAGCCAAGTGGGTTAGAGCCAATACAACTGGAATAAATCATTGGGCCAGAAAATCCTAAAGTACCACCACCAAAGATCTGATCACTAGGGGGAATTTCAACCCAGCCTGAGATAACAAGGACACAAGGTAGGGCAAGTGTACCAAAACCCTTGTTTGACTTAATAACTATCTATGATGATGACGATATTTCAGAGGTTTCCCTAGTGACTTTGGTGCAGATTACAGAGGAAAAGGAACCCGAGGAATCATCTTCCCTAGGTCCCGATGCTTCAATTCAAAAACTCCCATAGAGAGACCATGAGGTCGAAAGTGTCCTGTACACTTAGCTACTCAACTTTCCGGCAACCCCAATAGACATCTCAAGGGATGAGCTAGGATCGGGTGGCCAAAGACAGGAAATTCCACAGTAGGAAATCAACACTTCGATAACCGATTACCAGGTAAGTACTGAACCTACCCCTGGTTCTTCCATTTTGGTCGATACCTCACCATCCGATGAGAAATAGATGGAGGCAGATCCATTGGGACATATGGAATAATTTTAGGAACCCATCCTAGAATAGATACACACATTCGAAAGCCTGGGGGATACTATAATCTTGAGAGAAAAACAAATCCCCGAACCCGTGGATGAGGTCGTAGACATGCAAGTGATCACCTATGATAGAAAAATGAAAGCCATCATGAAGAGGACTACTAAGAAGAGAAGGCTTACACTATATAGCTCGATTCTCATCACGACAGAGGAGAAGCTGCTAAGCACTGAACACACTAAGACATCTGAACTTATTGACATAGGAATGGCCATTATAGATGCCACCTTGGATAGAGAAAGAAGGGATGAAAAGGAGCTAGCTGCTGCGCTTAAGGAGTTGGAGCATCTACGCCATTTGGAAAAATATTATCAGGACTCCACACATGCCACATTGTTTTTGAGAAGTGAGTTCCAATATGCCTATGTCAAATTCATGAATGAACGACACTTTTTCACTACAGGTATAAATGATTTCCAAGAAGACACCTTGATAATGCTAGTAACTTGCAAGGATGTATAAAGGTGGTATGAGAAATCTCACCAAGTAGTACAAAGGATTGATTACATCAACATGGTTCAAAAGGGTTGAGATGCCGAAGAGCACAACATTCGGTTGCTAAGGGATAGTAGCATCGATCGGATCAGGAAGGTGACCAAATACTGGGTAAAAATGGCCCAAGAAACTCAGCGGGAGATTCAGGAGAAGTTGGCCGAGTGCGAAAAGAGTTGAGAAAATATTAATTGGGAGATGAGGGACATCGACCTCGCAAAATTCGACTCACCCAAGGACTTTGTCGACCTACATGACATAGTCAAGCAAAATGTAGAAAAAAAATCAGAACATACAACAAAGATAGAAAAGGTGGCGAGCATAGCGCCAGGTCAAGTACAACAGTTCATGGAGCATCCGATTAAGGCTCGAGCAGTTTTGCAACGGTTAAGTGTTAAAATAGTCAAGTACAGAGCACGGGTAGTAGAAGTGAAAGAAATTCTTTCAGCCCTGATGGACCAACACAGGTTCCCATATGCCAACACATGCGAGGAACTCTTTGTCAAGTGGTCAGAGTATGAGAAGAGTCATCCACTTCAATAAAATTATTTGATGATTCTTAGAGATTAGAGAGATGAAAGTTCCATGTGGAGATATTTTGTTTTACTTAGCTTGCACTTGTAATAACTATTTTTAGTTAATGATTCATTATAAATAAGAGGATTGACCTTTTATCAAGGGTTGATGGTTTTGGGAAAAAACCCTCATTTTTGGAATTGTAAAGAACTATTTATGAACTACCTTAATTGAGAAGTCTTGTTTAGGACCAGAGACAAACTTCTATTTTTCATCAAAGGCGTTGTGTGATTGGATTTGAGGAGGAATTACTTCCAACTTTATTTCATGAATGGATGCTGTAACGAGTAAGAGTTTCTGAATATATTGATAAGTTAGCTGTTTCAATATTTTTTGTAGTTCTTATCTCTAATGATGAAAGCAAATCGTTGTATTAATGTGTGATTAATTCTAGAGCTAAGGAAACTATTTTTCTTGCTATCATTTTATTGCATGTATGTTTTCTTACGATAAATTGTATCTCAGTCAATAATTGAAATACCAACAAGTTAATGTATTAGTACTAGGCTTGTCACATGTGTGAATATATTTGTCTGCATGCTTGAGCACAAGGGTTATCCCAAGCTCAACCTTCTTTAGTAGTTAAGAACCCCCCCTTTACCAACTGGTTTATACCAGCACACATATTTTTATCAGACCCATCTAATAAAAGAAAATACAAAAAGAGAACGTTTAAATTGAAGGAGGAACTTTCATAAGAATATATCCTGTCAATCATTACGTAAATCCCATCGATAAATTGGCCAGATCGAAATATCTGGAGAGCCATTCCACCATTATACGATGCAGAGTCCACTAGCAAATTTGGTCATTTTGCAACGACTATTTCAACGCTCTTGCGACATTATGTCGTGGATATTGTAACGAATCTTGAGTCTCTCAAGCGTCGTATCATAGAACGTGGCAATTTCGACGAACTTGAAATATCTTCTCAAGTGCGATGACCATACAAAACTTCTCACAATTGCGACAAAAAAAGAAATATCATCGCCAATACGACGATATAGGCAAACTAAGTGAAACCAACTTGTCATCGCAATTGAGACGACTATTTTTTGTGGTCTATATAGCAAATTCGTCGCAACCTTTTTTACTATCGTCGAAATTGCGACGACATCTTTTCTTTATTTATATAGCAAATTTGTTGCTATATTATTTATTGTCATCGAAATTGAGGCGAGAACTTTTCTTGTTTTATATAGAAAATTCGTAATAGTATTATTATTGTTGTCGTAGTTGAGATGACAACTTTTCTTGATTTATATAGCAAATTTGTCGCTATATTATTTATTGTCATCGAAATTGAGACAACATCTTTTCTTGTTTTATATAGCAAATTCGTCGCAGGAATATTATTGTCGTTGCAAGTGAGACAACAAATTTTCTTGATTTATATAGCAAATTTGTCGCAGGAATTTTTATTGTCGTCGAAATTGAGATGACACCTTTTCTTGTTTTATATAGAAAATTTGTCGCATGAATTTTTATTGTCGTCGAAATTGAGACGACACCTTTTCTTGTTTTGTATAGCAAATTCGTCGCAATTTTTTTTATGGTCGTCGAAATTGAGACGACACCTTTTCTTGTTTTGTATAGCAAATTCGTCGCAAATTTTTTTATGGTCGTCGAAATTGAGACGAAAATTAGTTATTTAAAAAAAAAATAAAAATTTATTTTTGGGCTAATTGTATGCTCTCAATATTGAAGGTATATATTCTCTTTATGTATATCTATGTGCATAAGTGTATTTAGAGCTAACATAATGTTTTACAAGACAATTCATGAATGCTACATTAACATGCATTTTTTATAAGATCCTAAAATATTCATGCTCAAGTTTCAAAGGGAAATAAATGTACAATTCATGAATGCTACATTAACATGCATTTTCTATAAGATCCTAAAATATTCATCCTCCAGTACCAAATGGAAATAAGTACCAAAGGGAAATAAATGTAATGAACATTCACTAAACTACTTCTCTCAACAAAGAACTATGATAATCCTCCAAAGAAACCATATTTCCATATGCATTCAATATGTTGATTAAGTTGATTCCATAAAATTGGTAGCAAGTAGCATTAACATGGAGCTTTCCTATTTGTCATTGCATTGACTACACTTTAGGGCATTAACTTGGTGGTATCTTGGACTTAACCATGAGTTTTTTGGTTTCTTTTTTATCATTTCTTTGTTCAAGAGTTTATCATGTAATTCCAATAATGATCTAAGGAAACCACCATTCTAGAATAAAAATCTCAATTGACAAGTTATGTTAGTTATAATTAACCATGAATGTATGTGTGCAAAATAACAATGATATCGTTGAGTGGAACATAGTTTTGGAACAACATATTTTGTACAATATTTGCTACACAAGGCTTTCATAATTTTAGGTGGCAATTGCATATTATCATTACCATATTAATAAATATCAATAGAAAACAATGACATTATTTATATACGTATCCCTCTTTCGATACTAAAAGTTTATCTATGATGAATATCTCTTGAAATTATCTCTAACATTTCATAATGTAATTGTACACCTACTATAATGAAGCTATACATTTTGTTTATGTATAGTTGTATTCTAACATGTTTATTTATGAGAATATCCAACCACGCTACAATAACATGGGTTTTATACAAGAGATTTACATATTCACTTTCAAGTAAGTACAAGGAAATAACTATATGGTGATATACTAAAATACTTATATCACACAAATAAAAAGAAGATGCTATTTTTTTCAAAGTAGACATACTTTTTTTTTTTCTTTTTCTTTTTAACTTTTATAGACATAAACCAATATGCTTCTAGCCATATAATATTTCATACCAAACAAAACCTATAAGTAGAAGGAAATAACTATAAAATCCATTCACTAAACTACTTCTCTCACAAAAATAAAAAGAACCACTTTCTTTTGTCAAAGTAGACTAGATATGTCGTGGAATTTGTCTAGAGATAAATCCATACACATATGTGCACATAGATTTGATACCAATGAAAATATATAAACAAAAGGCTTAACTATAAATATGAATGACTGAACTACAATTTTGACATAATTCAAAACAATTATGGTATTTCTTCAAAATAGTAATATAGGTTCAATGTAGAATAAATTGAACTTTTTTCAATACAAACATGTCGTGGTCACCAAAATCCCAATGAAAATAGAAACAAGGGGGGAAACACCATGAATAAAAAAGTTATTGGGATCAACATCATTGGGTTCAAATTCTATAGGAGTACATGAAATTCAACTAACTCTATAAGAAGGTCAACATGAATATCCACTAGGTTTGATAGGAATCTTTGTAATTTTGCTAAGTCTAGGTTCTATAATTTTGGTAGAAGCATAGGAAAATCTAATTAACAGTGGGCACCTTGAAAAATAGCAACCATGTCTTAAGAAAGATAAAGGGAACTAGTAAGGTTGAATCAAAGTTCATGATAAATGTATATCATAATACCACATGTATTGATTCTATAAGGACCATCCACTAAATTGATTCTCTTCCATAGGTAAAAGTAGCATAAACCCTAAGATGATTGAATATAGTATAAGTATATAGAAAATTCTAAGTGTTGACATAACCTAAGTTAACCTCGAGATAAGGTAAATAGTGTAAGTGTCCTTGAGGAAAGAATGAGGAGTATAGATTGAGTAAGAATAATTTGAGTCATGTATTAAATCAACAAAAATACATGTATTAAATCAAAAAATCTAAAATTGTCCATAATTTTCTGCTAAAACAAGGTATTTTTCTGCTGAAGTGGCCCTGTTTGACCAACGTTGACCAGACACCGGGAAAGCTCAGATCTTGAAACTGATAGATATTCATCCATCCTTGTACATCAAGGATCATGAAACATGTCTCTGATTTCTCCCAGCTATCCTGGAAGTACACAAACCTTGGAGCAATTACGGGATTTTGCCAAATCCTGTAATTTCTGATAAATTTTTAATTTTAATGCTGAAAATTCAAAAATTCAATTCTTAAGCTAAGGAATGATAAATGTATGGAAAATGTGCATATGAATCTATGTCTAGGCCTATAGGGTAACTTCCTTCTAACACTATTATTATGGTTAGATAAATTGGGACATTATTTATGTTGGCCAAATTTATATTGGTTGTTTTCTTGGGAGGATGCCCTACATTGGAAAAGAATCATTGACATTCTAGAGGAGGGAATTTAGCCCTAGACAACATAGGGTAGCTTGGATTCTTTCATGGAGGCATGTATTTGACTTGCGGATGCCTTGGTTGCGATAGTGTTCATGTAAGTGGAGTGGAACCAATGGAGCATGTGACTTAGTAAGTGGAGTGGAACCAATGGAGCATGTAGCTTAGGAGGACTGATGGAGTCCTTGGATGCTTGATAAACATTGCATAAGCCCATACCTCTTCAATTATTTTTCCATCAAAATCAACCCACAAAAATTTGGAATTGCTTCTTCATACTCCAGAGATCATCATGGGGAAATGTAAGGAGGGAAAAAAGGCCCACCATTGGTATGTGAGTAACTTGGTAAAAAATATGAGGTGGCTAGGATGGGCAGGGAAGGGGGTGTCATCATGGACCCTGGAGGAACAATTGAAACTTCTTTTGCATGGGGACTTGGTGTTATTTCCAACAACCAAGCAAAAGATTATGCACTTTAGAAAGGATTGAAAATTTCTAAAGGTTCATGTGCTCAATCGTTGGTTGTAGTGAGAGATTCAAATAAAATAATTAACCATATGGAATTCATTGTGCACTAAAATAGTCTCATTCAACTTCAAGGTTGTTTTCTTTTTGAGCTGACAAAACAAGAATTATTTGGTCTAGAGGCAAGCAGATACCATATGGTAGAGTATAGGATATATGTTTATGGAAGGAAACTAAGTGAAC
>ML833170.1:62795-85835 GCA_009831015.1 Picea engelmannii
AATTAAATAAATAAACAAAAGATATTATGCAAAAATTGAAACAAATGAAAATGTTAAATTCAAAAAATTAATGTAAACAAATACCTGGAACAATTATTGTCAACATTATGTGCTCCCTCTTTATTGACATCCAAGGAGGAATGCTATTGTTGATAACAAAAATAGGCCACATTGATTAAATAGACCTAAGCTCTCCGAATGGATTAACATAGTCAACTGCCAATGAAAGCCTAACATTACAAGGTTCATCTTTGAAATCTGCCCATTTTTCCTCAGTTTCCCTAAATGCAGAACCATCGACATACATTCGAAGAACACCATCTCCACTTCTGTTACGCGCATGCTAATCCATAAATTGTGCTATGCTTTCACACATAAACAATCGCTGCAAACATGGAATTATGGGAATATGATGAAGAACCTTTTGAGGCACCCTTTTTGTTACTTGATAGGTTCGATATCTACTGATAAGACATTGCAGACATTCTGTTTTCAAAGCATGTTGTCCATAATATAGTTTGATAATCCATTCCAATGTCTTTCATAATGGCATGCAAACCTTGATATGTGCAAGGTAAAATATTTGACGATGGTAACAAAAATTCACCTAACAATCTACAACATAACAAATAACTAGTTAATGTAAGAATATTAATCGTAAAAATTGCGTTCTTATTTTACACATTAATTAACACTAAAAACAAATAGAAAAAAATCAACATTTATGTATAATATGAGATGAAACATATTACATACCTTTGTATATGTGTCATACAAGTGTTCGACAAATTATTCATAACCTTTAAGTTCACTAGCAGAAATGTAGCGGAGATAATATTTGCTCTTGATCCTTCATAAAGTCGTTTATTTTCCTTTTCTAATAGAGGTTCATCATAAATACCAACATTTTCCCCATCCTCATCCAGATGGGAAAATAAATCTTGGATCATTTGATTTGTCCCATCATCTTCTTCCATGGGATCATTAACTTGATTTGTCCCATCATCTTCTTCCATGAGATCCTCATTTGCTTGGTCACGATGATGTTCCTCAGCTTGTACAACATCATTTCTACTAATACTTGGTGCAATATTATGCGGAAAGTTATAGGGAACCTCTAACTTTATAATTAGAAACAATCATGCAAAATTAGTGTATACTATAAAAAACATTCAAACAATATATATACATATATATAATTTTATATAAAATTGACAAAATAAAAAAAGATAATGAATATATAGGTAATTACCATGGGACGATATTCATTCGATCTGCCATCAATGTGCCCATATTTCCTACAATGTTTTGTAGCTGTTTCTAATAAAATTCTTATGGGACGTCTAAGGCAACATTTTTTACAAGGGAAATAACATCTACCATCACCCTTTTGACCCGCTTTATTTCTTTCCCCACCTCTAACAACATTCTGAGACATTCTTCTACACAAAAATACCCTTTTGGAACCGTTGTTTTTATAGAAAGATTGTCGCAACATCTTTAAATCGTCAAATATTTATAGTCCAATTTTAGGTCACTATCATCGCAATTGCGACGACCGTGACCTAAAAATATTTCTTTTTTTTTACCTATTTATTTATCATTTTTAACGGTCAATTTTAACGTTAGGTCAGTCGTCGCTCTTGCGACGAACTTTGACCATATTAATTTTAACAAACTAGGTGCGTCGCTCATGCGACGAAAATTGACCACATTAATTTAGTCAAATTACATGTGTCGAGATAGCGACGGATACAAGGTGGATTTAGAAAAATTGAACTTTTTCTCTTGCATGTTGCGACGAAAGAGTACTTTCGTTGCAAATTTTTCAATATGTAGTAGTGGTCTAATTGGGCCTTCGTGGTGGGTTTGGTTCCTGTTGTTGAGTTAAAGGGATTTAGGACCCCTCAACAGAATTGACGCTAGAAGGAGGGCCTGAATGAATGAATGGATAAAAATATTTATGATATAATATTTCGCATAGCCTATATATTCAAAACAAACCACATGCATGGCTAGTCATTCTTAAGACAACCCACATACATAGAATAATCCCGAAACAAGTAACTCACCCCAGCAAGAAAAAGAACACCGATTCCTTGAAATACCTTACGCTCTTCCTCACGAGGAGTTGAACCAGTTCAGAAGAATCACAAGAGCTTACGCTTGAAAAATCAGATCATTTCCCTTAGCTCCATTACTTCCTCGTAGAAAACAAGTTAGCAGACCAGTGGTTGACACCCCCGACCAGGTTTTTGTTCACACAGTAGAAGACCTGATATATTTCTCCCTCACCGAGATCTAACATCCCCTTAATATAATCCCCAAAACATCGACTGGTAACTACTCTGAACCAGACGATTTCAAATCCGAGGAAGAAGAGTTTAAATCGGATCGCTCAGCTTTGGAGTCGAATGACATGGAGGATAACAATGATCATAATGAAGAAATGGGAAATCCAAATCAAAATAATCAACCTTGTTTGGCCATAGATGCTCTGGAAATCCCCAGACGGGTACATAACCTCCCTCGACATCCAAAAAAATTACTTCCCAAGTTTGACCCTGAAACCTATGGATTGCCTGAAGACCATATTAAAAAATTCATACTAGCGATAATACTGATGAACGTACAACATGAGGTTGTAGTATGTAGAATTTTTCCCTATACCTTTGAGAATTTAGCCTCGACTTGGTATTTTAACTTTCCTGTAGGGTCCATAACTAGTTGGACGAAGTTTCAAAAAGATTTCTTAGATAAATTTGTAGAAGAAACCACCACAGGAGCTTTGATGGCTGAACTCTTCGCCGCCACCATGAGTTCAAAAGAGAAGTTTAAAGACTTCAATCAACTTTTTACCACTATCTTGAATAAATTTCAACCCGAAGCTAAACTTACTTAGGAGTTGCAAATTGAGGCATATGCCAATGCTCTCCTTGCTTCTATTTCCATGTCTGTAAAAAGGGTTGCCAAGCATACCCTAGCTGAAAATTTCGAGGAAGCCAAAACAATTGAATTCCAAATGAAGGGTTGTAAAGAGGGCCAGGTCTCACTAGTTAAGAAGGAAGCTCAACCTCCACCCAGGAGAGGATTCTTGTTGACCAGACCCTCGGGAAAACAAACAGAACAAGGTCATGAAAAGGGAAGTGGAGACATAGAATACCTACAACGGATGATAAAGAAATTGTCAAATGAAATCGTAGACATGACAAGAAGTGCCAGGGAAGGGTATCAACGTCAAAGGCCCTGTAAACCATTTTTCAAGAGAAACCCTCCTTTCAAAGCGGTTGAAACTCCCCTAGCCAACTTAAACATTGATATGGGTAATGTAGCCTTCGACTCTTTCTGTACATATCATCAAGAGAAACATTCCAAAAGAGACTGTCCCCAATGGGTGCATGCTATGAATTTGATGGCCAATCGGTTCCTATACAAAGTTTCCCTTACCGAACAATCAAGAATCTCAACAGTAAATATCTCCGATCAGGAGGAAGTTGACCTGCCGAAAGAAACAACCATGATGCCATGGGATCTTGACTTGCCAATGCCTTCCGATGATATATTTGAGGTTCAAGAACCACCCGTTGAGGTTTTGGCTGTACAAATGTGAATTAAGGGTCAACTGGTCTCAAATGACCTTACCATTTTCCAAACCTCAAGAGAAAAACAAACAACCGATCACCCGAAAGCACCTTTTGTCCCCCAAAGAAATCCCATAAACATCCATACACAAGAATCACCCAAGATAGACTACAACATAGTAGAAGACTTAAAAATATTGAAGGCTAATGTGTCGGTCATCAAAATGTGTAGAATTCCCTAGCAAAAGGATTTTCTTCTAAAAGCCTTGAAGTCAGTAGAAACCCCTTTAACAAACACTGACCAAGGGGAAAACCCAACTCCCACAGACCTAAAAAATAAACCAAATGTGAACACTTGCTCTGTAGATAAAAAAGGAAAGCTTTTTGTCCCACCTTTCCTTTTAATGTTTGAAGTCTTCAATAGAAACCTACATAATTGTTTAGTTGACTTAGGGGCATCCTCTAATGTCATGCTATTATCTATCTGCAAGAAATTAAACGTAGTCCCGCTCAAAAGTGATAAAGACGTTATACAACTAGACATAACTTAGGTGAAAGTCATCGGGGAACTCAAAGATGTTATGATTAGAATGGCTACACACCAGAAATTTGTTCAAGTAATTGACATCATTGTAGTGGATATACCAGAAGCTTATGGACTGCTACTTAGTCGAGATTGGTCTAAGAAGTTGAATGGATACTTTAGCAAGGACTAAGCTCACCTATGGCTACCATTAAAGGGACACAAAAACATGATTAGGATTGATAGGGAAAGGTATCTCAAACATAATGTCACCGATTTAGAAGCCTTCAACGAACCCTCGTCGACAATTTTCCCTATGCTAGGCAACTACTGCTGCGATTTTGATTTCGGAAATTTCTCCCCTCTCTCATCCGATGTACCTATTACTCAAAAATCAGAAATGACTTTTAAAGTAAATCTACTGGTAGCAGTGGAAGAAAGCCTCTTTTGTCAATAACCTCTATTGGAAACCACAAACAAAGTAGGTTGAGGGGAGAAAGTTAGTAGGCATGTAGAAACTAATGATTTGTGCTCACAAGTTTGGACCCTGTACTTTGATGGGCCTAAATCACAACAAGGGTTATGAGCATGATGTATCCTCATTGACCCAAAAGGGAAGTGGATTTTTCTATTCTACAGACTCGAATTTGAATGCACTAATAATACTGTCGAGTATGAAGCTTTGGTGCAAGGACTAAAGAAATCCATAAACTTTAACGTTAAAGAAATAAACATTTTTGGGGACTCTGAACTTATCATCAGGAAAGTAAAGAATACTATACGTTGAAAATATCCCCACCTAAGGAATTATCAACAGGAAGTGCACAAGCTAATAGAACATTTTGAGGCCTTCAATGCTACAATGATTCCTAGAACGAAGAATACTCTTGTTGATTCCCTAGCCACTGCTGCCTCAAGGCTATCCCCTTTAGAAGACCATGAAACCTCTCAATTCACTGTGGAACTACTCTACAAACCGTCAATGCCCAACAATATTTCTAATTGGAAGGTCTTTGAAGGAGATGAACAGATAATAGACTTCCTAACCAATCAGGAAAATTTTAAAGACCTGGCTATTGACAATGAAGTATTCCAATAGAAACTAGTAGAAACCGATTCCCATGAACAAATAAGTGAAACAAATCACTCTAGTAACAAGCTAAAGTTTCACACAATACCGTAAGGGGTCGCCAATTTGGAGAACCTCTTTGACTTAAGAGAAATATTCAAAGGGTCAACAAACACAAAGACAGGGAGCTCATGTTCGATGTACGAGACTATAAATCCAAGAACCCTGAAAAACCCTAAGAATATAAATCTAGGTAAGACGGTATCTAAAGAAGAAAGGAAATCCTATCTCAAACTTTTTAGAGAATATCAAGATGTTTTTGCATGGTCCTACCGAGATCTGAAAACTTATGACACTTGCATCATTCAACACACAATCCCGTTAAAATTCGGAGTAAAACACTTCCAACAGAAGCTCCCGAAGTACCACCCATCTCTGGAATCCCTCATGTATCAAGAGTTAAAGAAATTACTGGATGCTAAAATTATCTTTTAGGTTAGACACTCTGCGTGGGTAGCAAATTTGGTTCCTGTTAGGAAAAATTATGGAGAAATCCGTGTGTGTGTGGATTTTAGAAACCTCAAAAGAGCATAAGAAAAGGGCAACTACTTAGTCCCACCGATGGAACAACTCTTGTAGACCATGTTTGGTTATGAGATTTTCTCCCGGTTAGACAGTTTTTCAGGTTACAACTAGGTTCTAGTTTCAGAGGAAGACTGATTGAAAACTACCTTCTGAACCAAGTGGGGAACCTTTTCTTATAAATGCATGCCCTTTGGGTTAATTGATGCAGGGGAAACCTTCCAGAGGGTCATGGACGTACCTTTTCTAGGATTGATCAACAAGTGTGTAGTAGTCTATTTGGACGACATGACCGTGTATTCAAAGAACAGAGAAGATCACATCCAACATCTAACCCATATTTTTGAAAGGTGTAGAAAATACAGTATATATTTAAATCCTAAGAAAACTATCTTTGGAGTCGAGGAAGGGAAATTACTAGGTCATATTATATTTCAAGAAAGAATTTGGATAGACCTAGAACGAGTTAAAGCAATAGCTCAACTTCCCTTACCCCACAATAAAAAGGCTATGCAATCCTTCTTTGGGAAAATCAATTTTGTGAGGAAGGTCACCCCTAATTTCACTGAAACTATCAAACCCTTACAAAAAATGATCTGCAAGTATGTTGAATTTAAGTGGGATGACGAATGAAAAAATGATTTCAGCAATATTAAGACTGCAATATCTCAAGCTCCAGTGTTGCGAAGTCCTGACTTTAGCAAAGATTTTTTCCTCTATACTTTTGCCTCCGACCAATGTTTAGCTCCAGTATTGACTCAAAAGGATGATGACAACAATGAGGCCCCGATCTCATTTATGAGAAGTAATATCTAAGGGGCTGAACTGAATTACCCTGATATAGACAAACATGCTTATGCGGTAAACAAAGAAGTAAAACATTTCAGATCTTACATCCTAAAAAATCACACCAAAGTCATTGTGCCCCATCTTGCAGTCTGATCCCCATTCACTCAAAAAGAGATGGGGGAAAGAAGAGGAAATTGGATGGAATTTGTCCAAGAATTTGATCTAGATATAAAACCTGCCAAACTGGTTAAGGGACAAGGATTGTGTAAACTGGCCGCTGAAGCCCAAGACCAAGTAAATGAAGACTCGAAGTGGGAGAATGCATTGACGTTATGGTGTAGTGAATCTTTATATGTTCCCCCAGGGAAGGAGTCTTGGTATGGAAAACCTATTTATCTCCTGCATCATGGGACTTTCCTAGAAAACCTAAACCCTAAGGAAAGGAGAGATCTCAGACTAAAATCGACACAATATCACCTCATAAATTCAGTGCTCTTCCGCATAAATTATGATGGGGTACTTTTGATATGTCTCGAACGAGAAGATGCAGACAAGGTTCTGAAGGAGCTCCATGATGGTCCCGCAGGTGGAAAATTTGTGGGGAGTACCACCTCTCACAAGATACTGAGAGCCAGCTATTACTGGCCTACTCTATTTAGAGACGCTCACACATACGCTAGAAACTGTAAAAATTATCAAATGAGCATGGGGAGGGAAAAGAGAGCAGTTGTCCCACTCCAACTAGTGGCCATATCCAGACCATTCGAGCAATGGGGGTTATATGTCATAGGAGAAATTACCCCAAGTTCTTCAAAACAACATAGATACATACTGACTACTACGAACTATTTTACGAAATGGGCAGAGGCCACCCCTCTGACTCACATGAATGAAAATGTGGTAATCCAATTCATAGAACAACAACTTATCACAAGCTTTGGTATGCCTTATGTTCTTGTTTTTGACAATTCCGCTTACTTTTATTCCACCCTATTAATAGAGTTTTCTCTAGACAAAGGAATCATAATCAGATACTCTGCAAACTACTATCCACAGGGGAATGGAGTGGAAGAATCAACCAATCATAACCTAGTAAGGATCTTGAAGAAAACAGTTGCATACAATCAAAGGAATTGGCATAGCTCTCTACATAATTCTTTATGGGCCGATAGAGTAACACCCAAGGAATCTATAGGGAACTCCCCATCATTTTGGTATACAGACAAGAAGCCATTCTCCTGAAAATGCTATATCTTCCATCTCTCCAGCTTGCTCAGGGATATAGAGGACAACCCTCATCGGTTATTCAAGAAAGAATTTATACCCTCCTCATGCTAGAAGAGGAAAGGGAGAAAGAAAAATCAAAGTTTTTTGGTCATCAACATATAGTTAAAAGATGGTTTGACAAGCACAAGGCCAACAAGAATAATTTTGAAGAAGGAGACTTAGTCCTAAAATGGGACAGAGAAAATGAATCGAGGGGAAAACATTCAAAGTTTCGGAATCTGTGGCTCAGACCTTTCCAGGTAGCCAAGAAACTTGGGGCAGGAACGTATCAGTTGAAAAATTTGGGAGGGGAATGCAACGCCCTCCTGGTGAATGGCCAAGCCCTAAAACAATATTTCTGTTAAAAAAAAGTGTGTGTTTTCATGTTATTTTATTTTGCAGGTGTTAGCTAGGATGATTGTAGAGTCCTTTATTTCTACTTTTCTTTTGTCCTTTAAAGTTGTCTTCCGCAAGGCATTTGTTGACCTTAATCGATTCCATGTAGCAAACTCTGTTCCTGAATCACACTCACATGCAACACAAGAAACACTGAGCAAAATGCGTTTTTCTGAAAAGAGTTCTGTATCTAACCTTTGCAAATAAACAAGCTTGGAAAGTGATGAAGTGTCTGCCTAGTGGTCTGGTAAAACCTAAAGGGAAATATGGTAAGTTAGAAAGGACTAGATGTACCTCAAGACAAAGCTAAGAAAATATTTCACCTTAACCATCTCATCTTGCAGATAACAAACGTCCTCCTCTCCTACTCGCTTAGGGCATCTCTGCCAAAAATAAATCAATTATATAAAATGAGTGTGAGGTAGGAGAGGGTATGAAAATAAATCCATCGGGGCTATGGATGCTCGCTGGCAGCGGAGAAACACCACAAAAAGTGAATTATGATAGCTAAAAGGACTGGTTCCAGTGAATGCTTTACTCGACTCTTGTCAAAAGGGGGTGTGGGTCATGGTCAAGAGGAAAAAATGTGGAATAAAGGGTGAAACTCCATAGGCAGGCCCAGATTCATGAACCAGTGGAATTTTAAATGCAAGGATAGAAGAGACTCTGATAAAAACAAAACTAGATAGGTTCTTAACCATCTTCTGCATCAACTAATCCCACGGAGGGAAACACGATTCTTCTTTCGCCCAATAAATCACCATTTGTTGAGTGCTCAACACACCCTAAAGCCTTATGAAATTTTATCACTTTTGGGTACCACTTGTTTTCTTTTACTGTCTAAATTTATTTCACTTTAGGGAATGGTTTATTTTTGTTTATTTTTTATTTTCATGGCTCTTATCAATCAAGTCAGGTTTGTTTGAACTTGTTAAATGAAACCTTGGGTCTAAAATAAATTGGCGTCCTAACTAGGAATCTGTAGCTAACATTGTGAGTAACGTGCTTCTGTTCAGCGTCGACAAAATTCAAGAAGGTAAAGTGGCCACACAATTACACTAATCACCAATCGTCGATGCACCATCGACATCAACACAAGGCAGATTTGGTTTGCGTAAGTTACTTGCCACGGAAATTCAAGAGATAGTCGATCCCCATCGACATCAACAAAGTACGGGAGGAATAGACATTGAAAAAATCCATATAGAAACCACCAATAGCTGAGGATTGATGCACTTTCTTGGGGTCAGGGAAAATCTAAAAATATTAAAACAATCGATTTTTTCTGCGTTAAAGATATCCCCGATCCCCGATACACTTTCGGCATCGGGACGTTTTCGATAGAGTCGATCCGGGAGAACTTGGGTAGGTTTATCGCTGATCACCGACCCTTGATACTTTTTCGGTGTCAACAAGCTAGGATTGGGTTTAGAATGTATAACTTAAGGAAAGTCCCAATTCCTATTGACACAAGTAAATGAAGACATCGGTCTCGAGTGCCACGTGTCTTTGTCACATAGGGGTGCCACACAGTCTGGTTTCGTCTTGATTTTGTCCTGATTCATATTAAGGTTCCTTATGTCCTAGTCACACCTCCTAGTCATCTTTTCCACGTCAGCTCTGTATGACAAGATCGATCGATGTCAGAGCTTTTGCAAAAATATATCAACAAAAAACGTTCAAAGTGGAACCTCGACCCCCGACTCACCAGCTGGACTAGCAAAATGATAGGATGTTTTCGACACAAGATACGATCGGATTCTTACATTTAATAGACCAATTAATTCTCCATCCCACATTTGTTGCTACCTCGTGTGCTAATTGAACAACAACAATTTGAAATCGCCAATAGGCCACATTACAACCCGTGCCCGCGTCATCAACCCACGATAGAATTTAATTTTCAAAACGTCTTTGAATATCTGGTGGTAGATTTAATAGAACTACACTCATAACTTGAATTGAAAGGATGATGCGACAAGGTAGATTCATCCCTATTTAAATCTCTAGAATGGCTTTGAACAATTTCATTCTGCGCACAAGTTTGAATTCTAGAGCATCCGAAGAAGAAAATCAAGTGTCTCGAGACTATGCTGATTCTCAGGTTATCAAGACCAGGTTAAAGAAGTAGTAGAGGTATGTGTTCAATTTTTTCAATTCAACTATCGTGATTTTCTATATATACATCTCATTTCTTTCACAGTCTCTAACTATTTTATAAGTTGCAGGGAAAATTCCTCCGAGAAAGCCAACCCCCAGACACTCATTGAGAGAACCCAAGATAAAGGAAGCATAAACAGGTGAAGGTTCTTCTCCTCGTACTGCGAGGCAGTTGGAGTACACTCCCAGGGTAGAGCCAGTCAGAAAAAATTCAACAAAGAAAGCCTTTGTCCAACCTCCGGTCTTCGGTGATACAGAAGCAAGCACTGGATCCAAAGTAATGCTCCCACAATGGGGGGACCTTTTCAACATAATTAACCAAGAGGAGTACCTAGAGTGTATCACACACATCGACCTAGATGTAAGGGTGCTCGATTACCAGGTGTTCTCAAATATCTGAAGGTCATATTTTCACATGGTAGCCAACATAACCCCGGTTTTCCCTTACATAGAGGTTTTGAAGTGGATAATAGACCATACAGATGTGCATAAATGCTTAATAAACGATGAGAATGGAGGGTGTGTCAGAGTTTTCCTCCTGACAGAAGTCCATAAGTACTACAAGATTAGAGACCCAACAGAGTGACTAAACACATACTTCATAGTGAAGTTCTACAAATTCCACGACACCAGCCGGTTGATGGCCTCATGGTGGAAGGAGGATAAATTTTTTACAAACCGGAGTAGTGAATGGTATGGGACAATCAACTTGAGGGAGCCATACATCTACTTGATGGCTCTCACCTACCGACTGTATGGATAGAAGGACTGCTCCAAGTTTTCGGAAGCATGGATGCCCTTGGAATACATAATGGCGATCTCTGGAAGAAGCTTCAACTAGGGGGTGACAATTTCAAATCAATTGAGCATCTATGTACAGTAAGCTTAGACGCTGAAATAAGGGGAAGCACCCACTTTCCACATGGCCTCGTACCTGCTCGATGTGATCCATGTGATAAATGTCTTTGCCGACATGAATTTAAGCTGGCATGTTGCAGAGCTCCCTGTTCACGTTTATTTCAAAATACTCTGGGAGAACATGTAAAAAAAATCCTACAAACTCATTTGTGATGAGTTCATCACTCGTATTCATTTTGTTGGATTTAAAAAGGAATGCCCGAGACTATCCACAATAGCCAAGAAAATGGTAGCGAAGGTGGGTCACTGGTATTTAGATGAATGCTCAACCTATATCACGGTGTTTGGGGCTACCGAAGAACCACGTCTACTCCTGGCTCATGTCCTAGACCGACTCTTTGTGGGAGAAATCTCCTATCAGACTATCCTGCAGGGCTATAACACCATGCTAGTCAAGGACAAGAAGCGAGATTTCATACCCTACAGTTTCCATGGTCAAGGACACTGCCTAAGACAAACAAGAAGGGATGAGCCAACTTGAATTTAGGTTCCCAACAGGATGATTCAACAAGCATGAACCTAAAGGCCTGGTCCTCCAGCATGCTTCACAGGTATCATCCTGTTGGCCATACGGGCATGAAAAATTTGAGGATGTAATTTTCATAGAGTGTGCTTAGGATTGGTAGGAGGTAGTACAGAGGATGGCCAACCCAAACATGACTAGGTTCAAGGCTATGAGAATGGATGAACATGTGGAGAAAATAGAGCAGTCGGCTCAAAAGGCCCTCAGAGTTAGGGAAGAGATCAGAGTGACATTGACTATAGAGGCACAAAGAAGGGGATTTATCTTACTAGAAGGGGCACAGAGAATCATTGATCAGTTGTAGAATGGCCTTGATCTTGTAGAGATGTCAAGGATTCCTGTTGACGATCCAATCAAAAGCAGAGGAGAGACAAGTGGCTTAGATCCAATACAACTGGAAGAAATCACCGAGCCATAAGACCTTGAAGTACCACCACCACAGATCAGATCACTAGGGGGAATTTCAATCCAGCCTGAGATAGAAAGGACACCAGGTAGGACAAGTGTACCAAACCCCTTGTTTGACTTAATAACTATCTATGATGATGATGATAGTTCATAGGTTTCCCTAGTGACTCTGGTGCAGATTACAGAGGAAAAGGAACCCGCGAAAGCATCTTCCCCAGGTCTCGATGCTTCAATTCAAAACCTCCCACAGAGAGACCATGAGGTCGAAAGTGTCTTGGACACCGAGCTACTTGACTTGTTGGGAACCCCAGTAGACAACTCGAGGGATGAGCTAGGATTGGTTGGCTAGAAAGAGGAAATTCCACAACAGGAAATCGACACTTCGACAAACGATTACCAAGTAAGTACCAAACCTACCCTTGGTTCTTCAGTTTTGGTCGATACCACACCATCCGATGAGAAATAGATGGTGGTCGAGCCATCGGGACATATGGAAGAAGTTTAGGAACCCATCTTAGAACAAATACACACAGTTGGGAGCCTAGGGGATACTATAACCTGGGGAGAACAACAAATCCCTGAACATGTGGATGAGGTCACTGACATACAAGTGATATCCTATGATAGAAAAAGGAAAGACATCATGAAGAGGACTACTGAGAAAAGAAGGCTTATGCTAGATAGCTCGATTCTCATCACGACAGAGGAGAAGCTGATCAACACTGAACACGCGAAGACATCCGAACTTATCAGTGCATGAATGGCCATTACAAATACCACATTGAATAGAGAAAGAAGGGATGAAAAGGAGTTGTCCATTGCGATTAAGGAGTTGGAGCATCTACGCCATTTGGAAAAATATTACCAGGACTCCACACAAGCCACATTGTTTTTGAGAAGTGAGTTCCAAGATGCCTATGCCAAATTCACGAATGAACGACACCTTTTCACTAGAGGTATAACCGATTTCCAAGAAGGCATCCTGATGGCACTTGTGAGCTGCAAGGACGTGGAAAGGTGGTATGAGAAAGATCACCAAGCAGTAGAAAGTATCGATTACATCAACGCGGTTCAAAAGGGCTGATATGACAAAGAGCATGACATTCGGGTGCTAAGGGATAGTAGCATTGATTAGATCAGGAAAGAGACCGAATACTGGGTAAAAATGGCCCAAGAACCTCAACAAGAGATTCAGGAGAAGTGGGTCGATTGCGAAAAGAACTGGGAAAATATTAATCGGGAGATGAAGGACATCGACCTCCAAAAATTTGTCTCACTCAAGGACTTTGTAGACATGCATGACATAAACAAGCAACATGCAGAAAAGGACTCGACAAGAACAACCGAGATAGAAAAGGTGGCAAGCATGGTGTCGGGTCAAGTACAATAGTTCATGGAGAATCCGATTAAGGCTCAAGCAGTTTTGCAGTGGTTAAGTGTTACAATAGTCAAGTACAGAGCACATGTAGTAGAAGTGAAAGAAATTCTTTCAGCCCCGATGGACCAACACAGGTTCCCGTATGCCAAAACATGCAAGGAAATATTTCGTCAAGTGGTTGGAGTATGAGAAGAGTCATCCACTTCAATAAAACTATTTGATGATTCTTAGAGAATAGTGATGCAGGAGCACCGCCCCACCTCAGCATGCACCACTCGTATTTTACACATGGTGCACATTCAAGAAAGGGAGAGGTGCCTCCCTCTCATTTTTCCTCGAGAATCCAAAGTGTGATCCAGGAATTTAATGAGGACAAGCTGGATGAGCAGAATTGTGCCTTCGCACAAGCTGGAGATAAGGTCACCATTAAGTGGTTGATGGAAGAAGGGATTTGCATCCAATTTGGAGCAGACTTCCGTCACTGTAATTTTCCCTTTCGATAGGCATTTTGAATGGTGATTTGACACCACTATTTTAGCTTGCAAGGGAAGCTCGTTGAGCCCCTCTTGTATAAAATGCTATATTGTTGCAAACTAGAGGTTAGATGATAGATGTTAGACGATAGAGGCTACAGAATCTAGATAAAAAAAAATTCATTGTAAACCAAGATTAGGAGAGTTGATGAGATCCGAGACTCAGTTGCTGTCCAGACTCCACTATTGTAATTTGACATTCCACCATTAATAGAAAATGACAGTTTTTCCTGTTTTCAATTTCTGTATAATGGATGTTGTGTTATGAATGTCATTTACATGTGTTTGAATTGTAGAGGAATGTTAGAAATCATCTGCAGGGATAGAGATACAGGTTTCTATCCATGAGTGTGTTGAGTTAAGTCTGGTTCTCTAGGCTAAGTGCAAGGAGTGCACGACAGAGGGTGTAAACTCTATAAGCTGATGCAAGGAGTGCATGTCTGAACTCAATGGAGTCAGAAGAGAGACTGCCAGGAGGGAATACCTGGTTAATTAACAGACTCAGGGAGAAATTTCAAGGTGGTTAAGTACCTTGGAAATAAATACTGTGTGGGAGGAAGAACAACACAGAGTTACTGAACACTCTGGAACACTCTGCCAGGAGGGCATCGAGCTAGTGCAAACGTGCACAAGGGAAACATGGCTGGAAATGTTGTTATCCTTAGAAGACTCCCAAAATTTCTAAACATTCCGAGGAAGGAAGGCTTTGCAAGAGTGCATCGACAAAGGAACGAAGATGCCTTAAACCTTTCCATAATGCTAAGGGAGAAGCCGTCGAGAATCTTAGACGAGTGCAAGGAGTGCGCCAAGGAGACTGTAAGTCCATATTACAAGCTTAGGGGGAAGAGCGCAAGACTGCCAGGAGGGAAAGAGGAAGTCCACTGAAGGACGCAAAGGAAATGGGAACCTTAGAGGTTTTCAAGCCGAGAAAAGTCGCATAAGAGTCTGCGCAGAACTCTTCAAGGAGTGCAGAAAGAGTTCGAGAACAGTCTAAGTATCGAAAGGAGGAATTTGCACTAAGTGTGCAAAAGAGTCGAGGACTTACCGAAGTCCTAAAGACAACAAAATCATCCATCGTCGAGGAGGAGACAGGTGGCAGAAGAGCTAGAAGTTCGGGAGTAGGAACTTTGGAAGGTTTGCCAGGAGAAGACAAAGGATTTCATGAAGACGAGAGGTGTGAAGTAATTCTGGACCATTGGATCTAGAGGGCACATGGCAGAGATCCATGTAGTTGGGAGAAAAGTGAAGAGGGGAATACCTAAAGAGCTGGGGAAGCTGAATTAATCTTAGCCATCCATCAAGATAGGATGCATGGCGAGATATCATCACTTTGCTGATTCACAATCGGGAGAAGAAGAGGCAGAAGAAGAGAGGACTCATGAAGTCTGAACTCATGAATTGATCACAGCCATTGATCATGAGAGGAACGTGGACCGTAGATCTATTCACGAAGGATTCACCGATTCAGAGATCGGGGAAAAGGAGTAAGAAGCTCGCGATTGTCCCGAAGCACGGGATCGTGAAGGGAGCTGGCCCATAGTCAAAGCCCATGGTCACATAAAGGAGGGAGCCTAACATAGAGATCTAGCATTGTCGACGTTCAAATTTGAAGAGCACTAAGGAAGAGGGTCTGTGGGTGCTGCATAACCTATGTCGAGAAAAGTAAAAGGGCCTATGTCAAGATGAATCGGTTCCATCAGGAGCCTGATGAACCATTCGATTCGATGACATGAATGATCCTAGACTGAGAGGTCAAGTCAGCCCTAAGAGGAGAGAAAGAGAGGGGAGGTTGACACCAGAGTGGTATCAGAGCAAGGTTTCATCTGTAGATTTCAGGCGAAGGAGAAGCTGGAGATGATCTTAGTTGCAGAGTAAACAATCATATTTTCTAGGAGGGAAGGTAGAAGGTGAAGATGGCTACTAAAATTAATAAGTTTGGTCGAGAAGTAGACCGCAAGATGAAAAGAAAGGAAGAAATGGACAAGGAGATCAGTGAAATCAGAGCCCAGATGGAGAAGCTAGCATTCAAGATGCAATAGGAGGTAAAGGTGCATTGGAGGTACAAGTGGCCTTTGAAAAGGAAAAATAAGTGGCCTATTCATAAGTTGTTGGCTAGAGGGAAGAGACAAAGGTTATAAATGTGGTTGAGGCATGTTGAAAACCTTAGTCATAAGGGAAAGAGATCTGGCAAGGGTCTCGTAGATTTCCAGGTGGGCAATGAGAAGGGATTAATGGATCTCATAAACTTCCAGGTGGGCAGAGGAGACATCCCAGATTTCTAGGTGGGCAAGGGAGAAGAGGTGAGCTCAGATGAGAGTTCACATCATGAGAAGTTGACAGATAAGGAGGCAGAAGGAATACCTTGCTCAGGTGAAGATTCACGTGGAACTCTGAACCGTGTGAATGAAGACGATGAGAAGTTGAGAAATTCTACCATCAAATAGAAGGATTAGCGAACCGTCCTAATCATTGGAGAAGTTGAGATATTCCTACCAAGCAACCGAGGATAGGCTAGCATAGGTGTTGCATGTGAAAAAATAGGACAACAAGCCAAGACTGTCATGGAGGAGAAGGAACAGATACTGATGTCTGTCCCAACCAGAGAGAAATTCCCCATTGAGTTACTCACTCAGTGGGAATTGGAGTTAAAGGCACTAGAGGATTGGTTGAACCATCTAGAACCAGAAGGTGGCTGCCAGAAGATAGGCATGCCAGAGGAGACATACCAACATGAAGAACAGCTGGGGGAAGCTGGAATGGAGCCAGCCGAGGAACTGGTAGGAGTCGATCTATCAGGAGAAGTGGTAGCTGGGAAAAAAATCAGTGATGAGGAGACTGCAGAAGTAGAGGTTCTAGCAGTGTGGTGAGCTAAGTACACAAACGAAGGAGATAACAGAGGGAGTCAGTATGATTTACCTATAGGCAAGGAAGAAGTGTAGGGAGCCAGTTTACAACATAAGAGCTAGCCGATGGAGCAGTTGGACGAAGTGATTAAGGAGATCAAGAAGATGATGTCGAGGACAACCACAAGAGAGGTTGATACGAGGAAGATGGACCAAAGGAAACTTGCATGAGCCGCGAGGATGATGTAACAAAATCAACGAAGCAGGGGAGCCGAGAGACAACTCCAAGAGAAAGTTTGGGATCCAGGAGGATTTCAACCATGATGGAAATCTCATGAGCAGGAGCTCATGATTTTCATATCCGTGGAGTATGATGCAGGAGCATCACTCCACCTCAGCATGCGCTAGTAGAATTTCACACATGGTGCACATTCAATAAAGGGAGATGCACTGCTCTCTCATTTTGCCTCAAGAATCCAAAGCATGAACCAGGCATTTAATGAGGACAAGCTGGATGAGCAGGATTGTGCCTTCACACAAGATGAAGATAAGGTTTCCATTAAGTGGTTGATGACATAAGGGATCTACATCTGATTTGGAGCAGACTTCCATCATTGTAATTTTCCCTTTCGATAGGTATTTTGAATGGTGATTTCACACCCCTAGTTTAGCTTGCAAGGGAATCTCGTTGAGCCCCTGTTGTATAAATTTCTATATTTTTGCAAAGTAGAGGTTAGATGATAGATGTTAAACGATAGAGGCTGCGGAATCTAGATAAAAAAAATCATTGTAAACCAAGATCAGGAGAGTTGATGAGAGCCGAGACTCAGTTGTAGTCTGGACTCCACTATTGTAATTTGACATTCCACCATTACTAGAAAATGACAGTTTTTCCTGTTTTCAATTTTTGCATAATGGATGTTGTGTTATGAATGTCATTCACATGTGTTTGAATTGTAGAGGAATGTTATAAATCTTCTGCAGGGATAGAGATACAATTTTCTATCCACGAGTGTGTTGAGTTAAGTCTGGTTCTCTAGGCTAATTTCAAGGAGTGCGCGACAGAGGGTGGAAACTTTGTAAGCTGACACAATGAGTACGTGCTTGAACTCAATGGAGTTATAAGAGAGACTTCTAGGAGGGCATACTCGGTTAATTCACATAATCAGGGAGAAATTTCAAGGTGGTTAAGTACCTTGGAAAGAAAGACTATGTGGGAGGAAGCACAACACCGAGTTATTGAACACTTTGGAACACTCTACCAGGAGGGAATAGAGCTAGTGCAAGTGTGAACAAGGGAAACATGACTGGAAGTGTTGTTATCCTTAGAAGACTTCTAGAATTGCTGAACATTCTGAGGAAGGAAGTCTTTGTAAGAGTGCATCGGCAAAGGAACGAAGATGCCTTAAACCTTTCCATAAGGATAAGGGAGAAGCCGCCGAGAAGCTTAGCCGAGTGCAAGGAGTGTTCCAAGGAGACTCCAAGTCCATTTTACAAGCTTAGGGGGAAGAGCACAAGACTTCTAGGAAGGCAAGAGGAAGTCCACTAAAGGACACAGAGGAACTGGGAACCTTGGAGGTTTTCAAGCTGAGAAAAGTCGCAGAAGAGTCTGCACAAAAGTCTGCAAGGAGTACAGAAAGAGTTCGAGAACAATCTAAGTTTAGAAAGGAGAAATTTGAGCTAAGTGTGCAAAAGAGTCAAGGACTTGTCAAAGTCCCTAAGAGAGAAAAATCATCGATCGTCGAGGAGGAGACAGGTGGAAGAAGAGCGAGAAGTTCAGGAGTAGGAACTTCAAAAGGTTTTCCAGGAGAAGACAATGGTTTTCATGAAGCCGAGAGGCACGAAGTAATTATGGGCCATTGGATCCAGAGGGCACGTGGAAGAGATCCACATAGTTCAGAGAAAAGTGAATAGAAGAATACCCAAAGAGCTGGGGAAGCCGAAGTAATCCTAGCCTTCCATCGAGATAGGACGCATGGCGAGAGATCAACACTTCACTGATTTGAAATCAGGAGAAGCAGAGGCAGAAGAGGAGAGGACTTGCGAAGTCCGAACTCACGAATTGATCACAACCATTGATCGCGAGAGGAACGTGGACCGTAGATCTGGTCCTGAAGGATTCGTCGATTCGGAGATCGGGGAAAAGGAATAAGCAACTCACGATTGTCCCAAAGAACGAGATCACGAAGGGACCTAGCCCATGGTCACATCAAGGAGGGAACCTAACATAGAGATCTAGCGCCATCGACGTTCAACTTTGAAGAGAGCTAAGGAAGAGGGTCCACGGGAGCTGCATAACCTGCGCCGAGAAAAGTAAAAGGGATGTGTCAAGATAAATTGGTTCCATTAGGATCTTGATGAACCATTCAGTTTGATGAATTGAATGATCCTAGACTGAGAGGTCGAGTCAGCCCCAAGAGGAGAGAAGGAGAGGGGAGGTTGACGCCAAATAGAGAGATGAAAATGCCATGTGGCGATATTTTGTTTTACTTAGCTTGCACTTGTAATAACTATTTTTAGTTAATGATTCATTATAAATAAGAGGATTGACCTTTTAGCAAGGGTTGATGGTTTTGGGAAAAGACTCTCATTTTTGGAATTGTAAAGAACAATTTCTAAACTACCTTAATTGAGAAGTCCTGTTTAGGACCGGAGACAAACTTCTGTTTTTTCATCAAAGGCATTGTGTGATTGGATTTGAGGAGGAATTACTTCCAACTTTATTTCATGAATGGATGTTGTAATGAGTAAGAGTTTCTGAATCTATTGATAAGTTAGCTGTTTCAACAATTTTTGTTGTTCTTATCTCTAATGATGAAATCAAATCATTGTGTTAATGTGTGATTAATGCTAGAGCTAAGGAAACTATTTTTCTTTCCATCATTTTATTGCATGTATGTTTTCTTACGATAAATTGTATCTGAGTCAATAATTGAAATACCAACAAGTTAATGTATTAGTACTAGGCTTGTCACATGTGTGAATATATTTGTCTACATGCTTGAGAACAAGGGTTATCCCAAGCTCAACCTTTTTCAGTAGTTAAGAACCCCCCCTTTACCAGCTGGTTTATACCAATACACATATTTTTATCAGACCCATCTAATAAAAGAAAATACAAAAAGAGAACGTTTAAACTGAAGGATGAACTTTCATAAGAAGATATCTTGTCAATCATTATGTAAAGGCCATCGATAAATTGGTCGGATCAAAATATCTAGAGAACCATTCCACCATCAAACACTGCATAGTCTAATTGGGCCTCCATGGTGGGTTTGGTTCCTTCTGTTGAGTTAAATGGATTTAGGACCCCTCAACAGGAGGTCAATTCCTTAGTGTACCTGACCCCTAGACCCTTGGAGTTTTAGTAGGTATGAATTAACCCGGGGAAGCCGATACCTGGTGGGATGATACCCTAGTGAGATGATACCCTGGAATACTAGATATCAGAGATGTTATAACCCACCTTCCCCTTATGTTGTCCCGATATCCCGATACCTGGTTGGGCATGGTTGCAGGAAGGGTTACGACCCTTTTCCCCTTGTTAGTTTACGAGTAAAGGAGAGCACGTGACCATGGAATTGGATGAAGTAATCAAGCCAATGTGTAGTGGAAATGTGTCAACACTTTAGTGGAGAAACATTACACCTGGTGATGATGTGTGATGTCGTGGTTAGTCCATGTGTCATAGAGGTGATGTGCCAAGTGTCTAGGAGATTTGGTGTCCAATGTAGAATTATGTATTGAGTCATGTGTTGCCAAATGTCAAGACATATGACATGTAATGTTAGGGAAATGTGGATGGGTTCCATATATACCAATGGATCAAGCGCTTGGAGTGTGAGTATTCATGCATTAACTTGGGGGGCCCAATGCTCGATAGGGAGAATTGACCAGTGAGTGGATTTTTTTAGTGGGTTGAAGAGCCGGTGGATGCAGGTTTCTGGTAGGGTTATATCTCGGGGATGGAACCACCAAAATATCGACCACTAGGAAGACTTGGTGGTGATTTCTATTAGGATCTGCGAGATCCCAGTTCCCAGTAAGAGTAGAAACCACCCTTAAATCCTATCAATGATATTTCTACGTCTTCTTCATCCATTGGCCAAGTGTGCCACGTTAGGGGGTGAAATGTTTTGACACGTTGGTGCCATGTTAGATGGAACAAGTGACGTGGAGCCACGTGGCGATGAGGTGGAGATGGTGGAAGAAGTCCTGAAAACTTTAGGAGGTTTCAACTTTTGATTCCAATCTTGGTTTTGAGCATGGTTACTGTCATTGGAAATCTATTGATGAACTTATTCCATCTATGATTTTCGTTCGAAGATAGGATTTAAGTTTGAAGAAGAGGAAATTTTGATACTACACTAGCCGAAGGAAGGGTTAGGGGGTTGGGTGTGTTATAGAGATCAAGTACATAAGTATATCCAAGAAAGAGAGGAAAAGTGTTTCCCTCCTTTTGATCACATCTCTTCACAAGAATGAACAAGATTGAGTTATGAATGGATGATTAATGAAGGACTCTCTTCATCCTTTATATATATGAGAGGTAAAGGATGCCAACAATACATATGTGGTCCAATGTCCTTACAAACAAACTACAATAACATGTAGGTTCACACATGTGGAGTGCTACACTCTAAGGGTACACATGTCAAGATCCAAGGTGATGCCATCCACAAGCAATGATTCATTTGCAAGGGCGCTCCATGTGGCATGTCTAATGCTCCTCCTGCATGCCTCCAAAGACTTCAACAATCCTACTAATCCATGTACTCCATTGGGTTCACTCCCCCTACATAAACACTGTCACAACCCAAGCATCATTGAGCCACTTCTAGGATTATATGCAATTATCCAAGATACCTTGTGTTATTTAGGGCCCAATTCCCTTCTCCAGCATGCAACATATGTCTTTCTCCTAAGTAGGTCATTCTCCAAGAAAGTAAGCATCATCATGTGGCCATCATGTAGAATGTCACCAAAGTTGTCTAGAGATATCCAACTCCCTAAGGATTAATATTATGGAAGAAAGAAACTGAGGTAAAAAAAATATTGAGTAAACCATATCTGACACGCAAATCCATCATGGACCATTTCCCATGTGAAAATCCATCACGATCCATCTAGAGATTGATCATACACTATGTACCCAAAATCTAATGAATCACCCCCAAACATGGTGTAAACACTTTCAAAGTAACCTCGAAATCTAATAAGAGAAAGGGAAATAATAAATTTTACTTGCCATCTCTACTCTACCATTCTAGTAATCTATTTGGATCTATTGGTGATGCTCAATGCCTTTTACTATCCCTCACAACTTTTTGTTCATTATTTGCATCTAGATTTTTACTTTTCAAGTATGGAAATTGAGACCAAAATTAGAGCAATGAATTACAAAACCATAGTTAGGGTTAAACCACAAAATAAAGAACAAAGGCCGATACACAAAAGAGTAAAACATGATCTTATGAATAATTGGAGAGACATCGTTACAATGGAATTCACCTCTTTTATTTTATTTTTTTCATGGTAACATACCTAGGTAACATATTCTGAGGAAAACCCCGAGGCACTTCACCTCATTATGAGGATGGTACCCACGGAAAACCATTTATTCTTTAGGGCTCAAGGCCATGTCAACAACAATGCTCAAAGACATTATAACAATATACTCATTAATAGTTCAACATGTCACTTGTGGGAATTGAACCTACGTGGGGAGGATAATGCTTCTCCTCTTAACCACCCAAGCTAGAACTAATTTCCTAATTCACCTCTTTTATAAAGAGTTCGAGAGGTGTAATAATTATGCAAAAGAGAATATGCTTGTACAAAACCCTAAAATATAATAATAACTTAAAATCTTATCTTTTAACCTAAAGCCAAAGTGACTTTATTATGAAGACGAGCCTTATATTTTGACAACAATATAGGAAGATTATAACTTTATTGTATTTAAATGATGGGCTATTCTAAAGATATTCTTAAATGAGTGACCCTTTTGGTAGATTTGGGGAAGTGACATGTTAAGGAAATGATGATAATTATTACTAATACAATCTATT
>ML833171.1:0-28274 GCA_009831015.1 Picea engelmannii
AGGTTTTGACCACGTTTTGGACTTCGACAGGCTGGTCGAAGATGGAGCACCCAGGAGGAGTTGAGATCGTGGGATCTCACTTGTTTTGTGGACCCAACAAGGGGTTCATTAGGGTTTTTGTATTAGGGTTTATGGGATGTCGGCCCATGGGTTTACCCATGATTAGGCCTTTTTGTAAGCGGATTTAAAAGTATAAATAAGAAAATATTTTAAGGTAGAAGTAGGTTAGTGAAAGGGATGTAAGTAGCTAAGTGCGAGAGGCAAGTAGTTCTGAGTTTCTTTGTGCAAAAAAACATGTATGTAAGGCTCTGTGTGTTAGAGGAGTTGGCTTTGTGCCTTGACCTGATTTTGGGAAGGTGGATCTAGTGCTTAGTGTGCAGATCACCTGTCCGGTGTGAAGCTTGGATCTGCGGCTTAGTGCACAGGAGAAGACGACTGTAAGAGATTGAAGCCTAATAAATAAGAAGCAGCCATTGGTGGACATAGCCCCACACTGAGGTGAACCACGTAAATCTTGTGTTGATGGTTTTCTTTGTGCTATGATGTTTATGTTGTGAATCTGCTTAGTGCCTGGATAGTTATGTATGATAGATAGATCTATGAATGCTTAGTGATTTATTTATGTTAAATGTATGAGATCTATCTTATGATGCTAAGTGCAATGTGTATTTATTCATTGTTTCTGCAGCGATCTGTACTTAGGGTTTAATCTGCGATGTGAAGAAAGATGATGAATTAATGCATGTTATTTTCTAAGTACTTTGCGAAGTGTTAGAATCACAGATCTGTGTTCCAGATTTGTTACAGACACTTGAGTCCTGTAACCCCCCTGCCTCTACCTTGGGTGAGACTTCACCTTCTTTGTAGGTGTTGTTGAAAGGGATGATAGTTAGGGTTTTGTTGGTGTGTTATTGAAGCATTGAACCCTGGGTCTGCCCCTGTTCCAACAAATGGTTCCGTTGCTGGGACCTGAAACTGTGATTGCTGGGAACTGAAGAAATGAGAAGATTTGTGCGTAGATATGCTGCTGTAGTGCGCAATATTCTACTTGAATTGTGAAGATCTGTGCTAAGAAAGAAACCCGATTTGAAGAAAATATGTAAGATCTTGAAAGAGGTAAAGCTTTGTGCTTGGATAGAGTAAGATAAGTGGAAATTTTTGTTTCGAAAGCATGAATCTAGGTATGTTTGATAGATTCTGTCCTAGTCTGAAAGCTAGGGTACAGTTGGAAGAAAAATTTGATCTGAGTAAATTTGATAGAAATAGAGAAAGATATGTTATTCCTATGCAATAATTTTTGCAGATTGCAGGTCCAACACTGTGATCTTAGTGCGCATTACAGGAGAAGTTGGGGAACTTACAAGAGAAAGAGAGGATTGACATTATGTTATAACTGAAGATGACTGGGACATCTTGCTAAGGAATGCCCTGGTATATGTCCTATTTGTCTTTGTTGTAAAATTTTTGGTCATGAGGTTGAGGATTACCCAAGGATGATTGCTAAAGTTGAAAGAATGAACACGAGTCAAGAGAATGAGAGCATGTTAGAAGATCATCAAGAGAAAGAATCAGAGAAATTTCAGACTACATTATAACAATTGAAAGAAATGATGAATGATAACAAAGATGTCAGTTTATTAGAGATCACGAAATAAAAACAACACATAAGTACAAGAATAGGAGACTTCGAAATAGATTGTGTCTTGAATGAGGAAACACAAGTGAATATTATGACATAAATCACTTGGGAAAGTTTGGCAAAGCGTACTATGGTACCTTCGTTGGGAAGAATAGTTTTATTCAAAGGAAAGATGATAACCCTATGTGGAAGAGTTACTAATGTACCTATTATCGTTCATGGAACATCGACTGAAGAGGAATTTGAAGTCATTAAGATTATTGAGAACAACTTCCCTTTCCCCCTCTTGCTAGGACAGACTTGGATTGAGAAAGATCAGATCAGAAGGAAATAAGAGGAAGAAGCTATAGAAAAGAAAAAACAAGAACTAAGGGATTTCATAGCTAGAAAAATAGATCGACTGATAGAAGAACGAGAAGTTGAGTCGAAGCAACAGAAGACCAAAAAATTAGCTATTGAGGTTGAAAGAACGCAAGAAGGTTTGAAGGACCTATCCATACAAGAAATAAGTATATCCACCCAGGAAATAGTAAGAGAAGGGATATTAACATCAAACCCTTTGAGAGAACATCAGTAGTTCGAAGTCACTTCACTAAGAGAAGATAAGAATAAGAATGGAAAGAGAAATCCATAAACAATTAGAGAGAATCAAATCACAGGAAAGAAGGAAAGGAAGCTCAGTAAGAAGAAGGCTAAGTTGGAAAAGCTACAAGAATTTACAAAGAAAAAATGGAAGATTTCACAGATTGGAACTTCGCAGGAGGCAGGTTTGCGGGATTTGAACCTCGTCGTAATAGAAGAACCATGTAGAATGGGATTTCGCCCTGGAGAAGCTATATGACTGTTGGAGGCACCCTGACCATTAGAACGACTCTCTGAACGACTAGGAAACAAATTTATGGGTGGATAGATCACCGTTGGACGTTGATACCATACCATAACAGATGGATTCACATTGATTGAGGCATTCTTGTCTGTTGGAAGAATCCGTTTTGACACTTGCTTACTTAACCCGTCGGACGCTGTGCCGGGACCACTTTTCACCACCCGTAATTATCTGAGATAATAGAGAAGTGATTGTGTGTGTCAAGTTGTGTTATAAGACCTCGCCATTTGTTGTTACCCCACTATCCGTTCACCTACCCTGACTTATTTGTTAACAACGAGAATGTCGGCCGAGCGCACTGAGCTAGATAAATCTGTTGAATAAGTTCTGAAGAATTTTATGGCTGATAAATATATGTCTGAAGGAGTACATGCATCATTGAAAAGGGGACTGTAGGCTTCCCCGTTGACTGGATGTCACTCGAAATGTGCCAACCCCGCATATGAGAAGCGAAGTAGGCATTGCGACGATCTGGCTAATGTGAAGAAGATTCCGTTGGTCTTACCAAACTATATCCCTCCTTTGGCTTACGCGGTTAACCTCGACAACATTCCATGGGACTTCGAGTACACATTGATTGCCGCATACATTATGAAGGGAATATCCATAGTTGGAACCCAACTAGGACAGATCCCCGCATTGAAGAACATTGAATTTAACCTTGGAGACAGAACGAAATATGTGATTTTCACACCCCATAGATATTTGATGAAGACGATTGGAAAGAAGCCTCGCATAGTCTCCCAGGATTGGATAAAGGAGCTCATGCATTCCACGATACTGAACGTAATGAAGATCCCTCATTTTGGCCGACATCAGGAGGTTAACGCTTGAGTTAAACTCTTCTTGTCATGCTATAATGGAGGATATCTATGGCTCGACAGGTGCATTATTGTGGATCCGATGTTGATCCATCGGATTACAAGACTGATCATGCAAGGACCCGAACCTCAGTAGTTCTACCCAGGGAAGACCTCAGATCTCTCCTTGGCACAACGCATTAGGGAGGCATATAATGGAGTTGAGAAGGGAAAGATAGAATACAAGTTATCCTCCATCCAGGATGGCGTAATGCACCTATATTTCCAACTCATAGCTGATAAGATCGTCAGAAAGAACCTCCCCACGCATGTCACCGGGTTCATGGTGGACCTAGCAGGAAAATGCGTGGAGGGGATGTAAATGAATTGGGTGAGCTACCTCATCAGTGAGATTGATAAATACTGTCGCGAAGCGTAGGATCAGGGATACGAGTTCCATTTCATCTGGTTTCTTGTGTTGATCACATTTGTCGCTTGGAAAATGCCGGAGGTATCAACTTTTCCAGAGATTGAACCATCAGAGACATTGGCCGTGAGGTTCTCCACCTTATGGTATACGAATGATATGTCTAAGCAATGGTAGTTGAACGAAGTGTTCCATGCCTACTATCAACAACTGAAGGTTTCTATTGAGTCGTTCCCGTGCATGACACCATGCACTCTACACCAGTACAAACCACTAGCCAAGGTCTGTGCAAATCCACACTTTATTTATATCACTTCACACATAGATGAGAGTAAGGAAGAATTAAAATCCTGTTATAAGATGAACGACAAAGACATGGAACAGATCATGAAGGAGTGGCCAACAGAGTTCCTGGTACCAGTTGATGATGCAGAACTCTCCGACCCTGAGATCATTGGAAGCCCCTTGGTCACCTGGTTCGAGCATGCAGGACAGGCAAGTGTGAAGAAGAAAAAGAAAAAGGAGGAAGTTCAGAACATAGAGACTGATGAGGAGGACAATGCCTCAGAAGAAAGTAGACCTGGCTCGCCCGCAGGAGGAGGAGGAGACGAATTAAATCAAGAAGGAGGAGGGGAAGAAGGAGAAAAATAAGGAGAAGGAAAAGTTACACCGCGGAAGGATCTCCCTATCAAGACAGAAACATCAAAGAAGAGGTAGGTTTCTCCATAGAAACCTTCAACAAGAAAGAAGACCCACACTAGTAAGACCCAACTAGAGGCCACACTCATGGAGGATGACATCGGTCTAGTCCGTGGAGCAATGGAGGATGCATCCAAGGACCTCTTACAGAGATATGACGTGAAGCAAGAAGATATGTACGTAAGATTTGAGAAGGAACTAAAGGAAATTTAGCGAGCCATTAAATTGAGCCGCACAGTACCTACTGCACCTTCCTCGTCGGAGACTGCAGAGTTGGGGGATGAGCCAACCCAACTTCGAATATTTGCATATGCAATAGAGGCTCAGCTTCAGTGAGTCCAAGAAGAAAAGGAATAGGCCATAAAAGCCCTTCAGAAATAAAAAGAGGAGATCTTAGAGCAATTAAGAGTTGTGCGGTACTATGTAACCACGTACGAAAATGAAAAGGATGAGTTCCGGGCGATGCTCAAGGAGGAAAAAGAAAATATACAGAGGGAAAAGGCCCAACTTCTCGTAGAGAAGACTGTAGTCAAAGAAGTAGTGAGAAGAACACTTCGCTCTATGCTAGGATTGGCACAAGAGGAAAATGAGGCAGTCGAATTTTAAGTAGCGAAGCTCGCTGAGGCCATCCAACAGCTTCAAGAAAGAGTAACGGAGCTGGAGCTTCAAGCAGTACCAATAACTCTGCAGGAAGTGCACAATCAGAGGAAGGAATATGCTAAGAGCACAGTGTAAAGGATCAGATTCCTTGCCTTATAATGAAAGAATCTAAGCAACAAAAGTGCGCAGACCTATCAATGCCTCATGGAAGGCCTAGAACTTGGGAAATTGGGAAGTTGGAAGGCCTAGAATAGGAGGCGCAACAACATCCACTAATAGTTCAAGCGTAGATGAAGTCGCTCACTGCAATCAAGAGAATGAAGTGAGCACAAGAACAATGCATGGTCCAACAACATATTACTTCCATCTAGGGTAGAGTAGTGGAAGTCACACAGAGGCTAAAACCGGTGCAGGATGAAGCCTGTGCGGTGTTTGAAGAGATCAAGGGACAAGGTTCACAACTGGACCAAGTAGTTGTGACAGTGGAACAACGCCTGGAGGGACTGTTACAACATAGATGATCCAAGATTTTGCTGAGTAGGAGGCTCAAGCGAAGCAACAAGTCGAGGCAGCTCGAGGCCTTCGAAGCAACACTGCCCAGATCTGAGTGACTCGGGACGAGTCACAGGTGATTTTTGGGGGCTTGTTGGCCCTCGACCAAGTTTTGAGGAAACATTGGTCAGGTTTTGACCACATTTTGGACTTCGACAGGCTGGTCGAAGATGGAGCGCCCATGTGGATCTGGGATCATGGGATATCACTTGTTTTGTGGACCCAACAAGGGGTTCATTAGGGTTTTTGTATTAGGGTTTATGGGATGTCGGCCCATGGGTTTACCCATGATTAGGCCTTTTTGTAAGCGAATGTAAAAGTATAAATAAGAAAATATTGTAAGGTAGAAGTAGCTTAGTGAAAGGGATGTAAGTAGCTAAGTGCGAGAGGCAAGTAGTTCTGAGTTTCTTTGTGCAACAAAACATGTATGTAAGGCTCCGTGCTTGTTAGAGGAGTTAGATTTGTGACTTGACCTGATTTTGGGAAGGTGGATCTGGTGCTTAGTGTGTAGATCACATGTTCGGTGCGAAGCTTGGCTCTGTGGCTTAGTTCACAGGAGAAGACGTCTGTAAGAGATTGAAGCCTAATAAAGAAGAAGCATTCATTGGTGGACATAGCCCCACACTAGGGTGAACCACATAAATCTTGTATTGATGGTTTTCTTTGTGCTATGATGTTTATGCTATGAATCTGCTTAGTGCCTGGATAGTTATGTATGATAGATATATCTATGAATTCTTAGTTCTTTATTTATGTTAAATGTATGAGATCTAACTTATGATGCTAAGTGCGATGTGTATTTAGTCATTGTTACTGCGCTGATCTGTACTTAGGGTTTAATCTGTGATGTGAAGAAAGATGATGAATTAATGCATGTTATTTTCTAAGTACTTTGTGAAGTGTTAGAATCATAGATCTATGTCCCGGCTTGGTTACATACACCTAAGTCTTGTAACCCCCCTGCCTTTACCTCGGGTGAGACTTTGCCTTTTTCATAAGTGTTGCTGAAAGGGTTGATATTTAGGTTTTTTTTGGTGCACTATTGAAGCGTTGAAACCTGGGTCTACCCCTGTGCCAACAAGGAGACATATAAGAGGATTTGGAGCCCACTGTGAAATATCTATGGCACATAAAAGTCTCAATTTCATTTTTTTTTGAATTTTGATTCCAAAAGTGTCAATTTTATTGCTTCATTCCATACCTCTTTTTCATATGGACATTGTACAAATAAATGGTTTACTAATTATCCATCCTTTTTACACATTATACACCATGTTGGCCCATAAAAGTTTTGTTTTTAATTACCATTATACTAATTAAGAGTGACATCCTAAAAAGTGTCAATTTTAATTATGAAATTATGAATTTTGATTCTAAAACTGTTGATATATTAAATTGCTACAATGTGCATTTAGATTTCAATATCTTGAAGCAAATAAAACAAAATTGAAATTATGAGCTACTTGAAAAAAGTGTATGATGAACCTAACACTACTTATATTCTACACATTAAACATAGTTTTCAATAAGTTTGATTGAAAAAACTTAAGTTGAAAAAGAATGTGATTTTGTGACCTGAAAACAAAGTTGGGAGTTTACTCAATGTAGACCTTGTATTGTGGATGGTGCATTTCTATCCCTGCAAATTTCTGGATAGAAAACTATGTGATATTGAAAAACACTCATAGGTGTCATATTAATGGCACTAGTGAATACTTCCAATGTGCAGAGTATTGATAATCCATCAACCCTTTTCGATCCTTGTCGATGTTAGAATATAATGGATGTACTCATTTTACCATTGAAAATATCACTATTGTCACCCAACCATAGGCCGAAACCACCCTCCGAGCACCTTAACCTTGACAGAGAATCACTCCGGAAGAAAACCCTAGGCTAGATAGCGAAACAAATGGTAGTTCACCTTTCCCCAATAATAACGCACCAACAAGAGATGATTAGATAGTCCAAACCCTAACTAAGAGATAGTCCAAGACAAACGTGATATGCTAACTGCAGCAGCTACAATGGAAACTCTCCTCAAGCCTGTGCACAAAACTGGGCACTGCAGTGTGCACAAGTGCTGCTCTGCAATTCTGAGACTGCCTGGGATGACTTCTCATTTTGGGTATTTGTCTGTTCAATATATATTATTTTTTCTGGCTGACTTCTTCTCTTGGAGGCTAATAACCTAATACAAGTTATCCTCTTGAGCTGACATGTCTTATAGGGTTATTAGCCAACTCATTAGGGTTTCTTCTTGCTTCCTAAAATATTCTATTCTCGTCAGGTCTACACGTGGAGGTAGATACTTCCTGCAACTACCATATTATCAACACTCCCTCCTAGCTAGGGAGGTATTACAGGTAATGGTATTGAACACAAACATATCATTCACCTGGTATCATCAACATAGTTGTATAGACTATCTCATGACTAAATCATGAGCACCATCATCACCATCAGTGTCATCAGCTGCATCATCTCTCGAAACCATACTCCATATGAGTAATCATACCTGATGATGGATAAGTCACTCACACCATAGAGTGATACAAGATCCATTCTTCTAATATGAACATATGTCCTAGAAGAGTAGATGTTCTGAACCATTTTCCTGTATGGGAAATCTCTGTACTTTGATCATCCATCTAGCTGATAATCAATTCCAAAACTGCTGATAGTCTTCAAGGAAATCAGAACAAAAATGGAACACAACTATGTCTATTCATAGCAGTACATAACTACAATCCAGAGGTACACTACCACATCAAGTAGCACACAAGTATTTGATCAGCAACATATAGTCACAAACGATGGAGCACATCCACCACAATAGTATACATCTACTGTCATACAGTCTTCATAACAATCATCTGATATAAACCTGCATAGAAACAATGTTATGATATAAACTGAATCATCTGGGCCATTCTTCCACTCACATCTGTGAGATCCTGAAAGAGCATCTGCCCTCAAAAGGTAAGACATCAATGATGAGCTATATGGATTATTCTTCTCAAGCAAGGAAGAATAATTGTCCTGATTTTTGAGCCTGGAACATTCCCCACCCTGGGCCATTCCTCCGACACTAAAAAAAGTGTAACCTGGAGAGAATGAATCTTCCCTAAAGAATGTCTATCCCTAATTGCTGAGCCTGGACCATTTCCCACCCTGGGCCATTCCTTTGACACTAAACAAAGTGCAACCTGGAGAGAATGAATACACCCTAAGGAATGACTGTCCGGACCATTTCCTCTGTTAACCACAAGAGGAAACGACTATCCTGTACCAACCTCCAAAACAAACCATTCCTCATGTTAACCATAATGAGAAATCGTTGTCCGACAAGGTGGGCCAATCTTCTTGAGTAACCCTCAAAAAGAGAGACTGCTCTAGACTACTCCCCATGTTAACCACAATGGGAAGTCACTGTCTATGGTACATCAACAATCTTGACCATTTTCCAAACTGGAAAATGTATGTCCGTCAGAAATCTCAATCCACTTTCCAAACTGGAAAGAATCTGCTCATCCTGGACCATTTTTCAAACTGAAAAATGACTATCCATCAATCAATATTACATCAGTGCTCCCTCCCAACCTGTGAGTCATATTTTCCTTTTTCAATAAGGAATTTGTCTCCATGAGCTCCAACTTGAGTATGCAAACTCTTTCATCTTGGACAAAAGATTTACCAAAATGTCTACTTATCTACTGATCTATGGAGATATGTATTGGAGAGCCACTTTATCCTTTTTGGACTTCATCATGGATAATGTAATGCTTGATTTCAAATGTACTTTAGTCTGGAACATTGGTTTTCTCTGAAGGCTTCATGTAGATCTTGATCAATAAAGTATATCATTGTTGGATACCTCTTGCTAGCTCACAACATCGTGGCAAGAGTAAAACTAGAACATATCCATGGGACACTTCTTCTGTCATCATGAGATATTTGTCATGGATTGGCAATCCATAATCCTGATCTTTTGAGTAATCATTCTGATACAATATCTCTTGTATAGAAAATATTCACCACGCTTCTGCTGTGCACTTGGAGGTTCTCCACCAAGTTATCTACTTCTATCTGCATACAAGGGTCTCTTTCTGGTATGCCTCAAAGTCTTGAGGTTTCTCTTTGTATGCTCTTTGTTCAATTGCTCTAGAGAACAATCTTTGCATTCATCTGATGTAGAAATCCAACTCATGGAGATTGATTCATGTAAAGATATGTCTGGTTTACTGGAACAAGCAACCATCATAGTATTCTCCCTCCATCTGGGAGAACCTCTAGTTTTGGATCTTGCAATGCTTTCATTCATAAGTGTTCCATACACTGTTCTTCATCACAATTTTCAGTTCCTCTGCTTGATTTCTTTTAGTGAGTTCATATCAGGCTGGTAATCTTGTGATATAATGACTGGTTGTTATGGCTTCTCTTCTTTCTTGGAATCTTCATGTTTTTCTTTAGCTCTTGGGTCCATGGAGTTTCTTATAGATTCCATGCCCTAGAGATTCCACTTTTTTATTTCATCATAGGATCACTGACGTGGATGGACAACCAGGGATACTTTAAGGCTTCTCTTCGAAGAAGACTTCTTCTGAGGTTGAACTGAACATGTACTATCTTTCATGGATTCTACCATGGATATATACTTCATCATATTCAATGGATCATAGGATTAGCTCCCTCCTAATCCTTTCTTCATGTATGAGTGCATATAATCGACTCCCTTCGTCTAACAGAGTCCACGATTCCGTCTGCATCCTTATTGTCTTCTGCAATATATAATCGGCTCTCATCATCTAACATAGCCCACACTTTCATCTTATTGTCTTCTGCAAAACATAATAAGTTTTTCTCCAATTTCCTCTTGATTGTTGACTTCTTTATTTCTTTGCTTCTTCTAAGTCTCTTCATGATTGATTCTGATTTCAGCTTATCTTGTAATAGCTTCCACATGATTTGTTTGATGTATTTCATCCTTTCATGTGTATTATCTAAATTGTATAATGATAGCAATCCTTATCTTGTTGTTCTTCCATAGGTATAGTTCTCCTTGGAACACATTATCTTTCCAAGAGATAGATATACAAGATATGTACAAGAACTAAGAAGAGTATTGTTACCTTTAGAAGAAGAAGTCTTTTTCATCCTGCTTAGTCTTCTTGGTAGGTTCCTTTTCTTCGGCAACTGATGCTTCATGTTTCTCCTTTCTTTTCTTTAGCTCGGGACAATGATTCTTGTAGTGACCATACTTTCGATAGTTGAAGCATTGTATTTTTAAAATGTCTTTCTCTTGATTTGGATTCGTCCTTGAACCAAACTTCCTTTTGTTCCTAAAATTCTTGAATCTTGCTGTAAAGGCTTGATCATCGTAATTATTTTGGGGTTTCTCTTTTGCACTGATCCTTGATTCTTCTTGAGCACAACAAGTCCAAAGTTCTTCAAATGTAGGATACTCCTTCCTTGTGTTCATGCTTGCGAAAAATACATTCCATGTCTTGGGAAGACCATTGAGTATTATGTTTACCAATTCTTTCTCTGAAATGATCTCTTCAATAGCTTGTAGTTCATCTCTTAACTGGGAGATCCTCACAAAGTATGATGTTATGCTATCCTCATCATTCATATTCATGTCACAGAGCTCATTCTTCAGACTCATAACTTGTCCAATGTTTCTAACCGAGAAGAGATTTGTTAGGGCATCATACATCTTCTTCGATGAGTCAACATGGGAGATGTAGGGTATCAAGTGGTCTTTTATAGATTCCACTATGATACTCATAGCATTGATGTCACCGTCTTTGAACTTCTCCATGACTGCAGCATTCTGTGGTTCCTTCTCTTTTCCTTCTTCAAACACTGGTTTCACGATATCCAACACTTTATTCTGGGCAAGGATGAGATCAATCCTTGTCTTCCATGCTTTGAAGTTAGAAGCTCCATATAACTTGTTCTCTGACTTCATAGAGTAAGTCATGGTTTCTTTGACTTGGTCAACCCTAGATTTTGACCAAAAACTCAAACTTCACGTCTTGGCTTGCTGAGAGTACCAGGAGATGTGCTAGGGTAGAGCGCACTGATATATCCAGATATTGGGTAAATCCCTTCACTTAAGGTTCCTAAATGAGAGGATTAAGGTTTCTGCAACTGCACCTGCTAGTAACCCTAGCGACAGTTCTATGGTGACTAATCCTGCTAGAAACCCTAGCGACAGTTCTTCAACGAGCTTAATATCCTTATGGCTATGTTTCCTTCTAGTGGTTAGACTGAATGAAGGAGGTGTGGGCCCATAACCTGTTAGAATATAATGGATGTGCTCATTTTACCATTGACAATATCACTAGTGTCACCCAACCATAGGCCGAAGCCACCCTCCGAGCACCTTAACGTTGACAGAGAATCACTCCAAAATAAAACCCTAGGCTAGATATCCAAACAAAGGGTAGCACATATTTCCCCAAGAATAGCGCACCAACAAGAGTTGATCAAATAGTCCAAACCCTAACCAAGAGATAGTCCAAGACAAACGTGATCTGCTAACTGTAGTAGCTGCAATGGAAGCTCTCCTCAAACCTGCGCACAAAACTGGGCATTGTAGTGCGCACAAGTGCTGCTTTGCAATTCTGAGACTGCCTGGGACGACTTCTCATTCTGGGTATCTGTCCGTTCAGTATATATTTTTTCTTCTGGCCGACTTCTTCTCTTGGAGGCTAATAACCTAACACAAGTTATCCTCTTGAGCTGACATGTCTTCTAGGGTTATTAGCCAACTAATTAGGGTTTCTTCTTGCTTCCCATAATATTCTATTCTCATTAGGCCTACACGTGGAGGTAAATACCTCTCGCAACTACCATATTATCAACAATCAACACATAAGCAATTAATGTCAATACAAATTTTAATGAAAATCACTTGTATTAAAGTATATTTTAATTTTATATTAACAAAGGTTAGATGTTGTTATTATTATTATTATTATGAAAACTATTATTTATTTCACATTTCTTGAATGAATATATTGAAAGTTCGATAGAAACCAAATATGAACATAACCAATTTAGTGTTGGACTGTCATTTCATTGTGAATTTTCAATTTTAGAAATGAGGAATAAGGGTTAAGTTCACGAGGAATAATGGCCAAGTGGATATAATCTATACTATACATATTGTTACCTCTTATATACTCTACTCTACTCTACTAAACTAAAATATTACTGGGCATATGTATCTATGATAGAAATGAAGGATAACACTAGATGAGCTTGTTTACAACTTCTACATCTTATATAGAAACAATGGTTCCAACTATCATGCTTGGTTCATATACCATTACTTACTTCCCAAACTAGTACTAAGTGATTACGATCATTCTAATGATACTAGACTAATTAGTGTAATAGGTGAAGAATGACCATTATAATCACTAGAGCTTAAGTAATGCGATACAAGTAGCAACATGATTACAGATAACTTGATTGGTTCTAGTAATACAAATGAATTTCTTAGTTTAGAGTAACACATAGTCTGTAATACACATATGACTCTACTCACTAGTTTCATTCATTATGTCAAATAAAAGAGCTTATGATTCCATAACAACAAGCTCATAGTGCGTACAATATAAGCGGTTTGATCTAACAATGCTCATGATTACTATGAAAAGGAATACTTGGCTTATGTTGGTTGTGGAGCCTGATTGTCTTCCTGATTCAGAGTTATTTGTTTTTAGCCTTGTTTATACCCCATGAAGACTATTGGCGTGAATTTGGTCAAACCAGAGTTCTTCTCAGGTTACCAACAAAAGGCACCGTGTAGTCTAGAGCGCTGGAATTTTCATCCCCTCTAAAGAGAAGAAGTCTCACCCGAAGTGCTGTTGAGACAGATAGATAGGGAAGGGCAGGGAGAAGACTAAGGAAGATCCATAGAGCATTCATAAGTCACTCCTGTTCTTGTGCAATCAACACTATCATATCAGAACCATCTAAATGAAAGAACCAAACCTACTTACGGTATGAACAATTATTAACCATAGAACCATTAGACAGAAATCATAAATCATAAAGGAATAATGCAATGCATAAGTAACATACAAAGACACATCATATTTGAAATTTTGGTTCTTCATATTAGCTTCTAGATCTTTCCTTTATTACAGATTTAGAACTACATAGAGATGTTCAGTATAGACTTTGGGTTGTCTCTTACATTGAGTTTCACTAGCTAATACCAAAAACTTTGGATTTCTCTAATAAACATAACAAAAGCCTGATATATCGACTCAACCTTGAGGACCAACCTACTTACATATATATTTAGTCCTATGTATAGCTGGGTTATGTATTTCTGTTCAACTTGCTCACTTTCTTATTCTTTTGCAACTGTTTGTTGCTTAGCTGGTGTTGTGCTAGCTCCCACAACTGTTTTCTGTTATTCTTTTCTTTCAACTTCTGATGAAGTTTGTGCAACTCATGCTTAATCAAAACTTTCAAAATTATTTCCCAAAAACAAAGGGCCCAACAGGCTCCGACCAAAATCCTTGACTCGTCCTCGAGTCAAGCACTTGGTTCTTTCACATTCTCCAGGAGCAACTATTGTTTTCCCTTGTCCGGGTTTTCTTCTTCTTTGAGCTCTTCTGTTTGTGCCTTTTCTTCCTTCACCTCTTAAAATGAAGGGCCCAATTATGGAACCAACTCTAATGCTTTGTGATTTACTCTGTGAAAGATTTCAACTTTGTCCTTCCATTTTTGGGCGAGGAGTGATGCTTCTTCTAGGAACTGTTGGGTCATTTTTTTGCTGTACTCTTTTGGCTTGGATGCAACCAACAAGTTCCATTTGGAATCAACTATTGCGTTGATCTGGTGCATTTGCATATAGGTGGTTTGAATTACCGGTCAAAAATTGCACAACTCTTTCTTGGCTACATACTGTGCTTCATAGAGTGAATTGAGTTTGTTGTCAGCCTGCTAGATCTGATCGAACTTTTGCTGCTTCTCTATTGGGTCCATTGTGATCGCAACTTCCTCGTTGAGCCCCTGGATCCGGGTGCACAATTCTTGCAGGACTTGATTTCGTCGAGCGATGATGCCCATCCAATCATTGGATTCCTTGGAGATTCTAGTGTAGTCCGCTATCTGCTTATGTATTGCCACTCGAGCATTGTTTCCTTGCAGTATGATCTTCTGAATTTGTTCCTACAACTGTCGAGGTTGTTGTTCTATTTCTTGTTGGACTTGTTGTAAATTTGCTTGTATCTTCTCCGCGAGTGTTGCGATATATGTCCATGCCACTTGTAATAGCTCGATCTATTTCTCTGGTTCTCTTATCTCACTGGCTTCGAGTAGGTTGGGTGTAACTCTCCGAATCTCCGACCAAGATTCTGCAAGCTTTTCCTGCACTTTTTCCAGTTTATGCTGGGCTAGGAGTCAATCACGTTTTTCTTTCGTTCTACATGTTTGTGCATATAACTGTTCTTTTCTGGTGAGCTCAGTTGAGCTCTCGGTGTCCTGGAGCCTTTTCTCTAGTTGGTCTGTGGAGGCTTTGATTAGTTCGAACAACTGTGATGCTGGCCACTGTACTAGGTTGGTGGTTGACGGAGCTGCATCAGTGGGTGCTCTTGTCTGCAAAGGAAGTCTGTTGGCCGTTGAGTGGTCCGAACAAGTTTCTACTTCCTCTTCCATTGGTGGCACTGGTGGAATCCTCAATATTAGATCTTCAAGAAGAAGTGTCAGAACCTCTGTTCTAGTTATGTAGAGCCGCATCAAGTCTGCACATTGTTGGGGGTTCTAGAGGACTTTCTCCATTTGTGCTCTCCCTAGTTGTCGTATCCTAGTCCATTATTGAGTTTGTCTCATTGGGCACATCTGGTATCTCCGTGTCCTCCAGTACTTCTGCATCCTGCATTATGATTTCTTGGGCATCCTCACCCTTGGGTGGTGAGGTGATTTGCTGGGTATAGTCGGCTTCTGGCTCTTCTCTGGTTCTGGTGGCTTCTTCCTGTGTGGAAGACTCCAGTTTTTGTTCCTGCATGCTCGTATTTAGAACATACAATGTCGTACTTTGCTCCAAGAATTTGGGGTCAGGGTTGGGGATTTCTGAGCTGGGATTGGGGGATTCTCTGGTTGTCTGGTCGGGCTGCATCTGGTCTAAGGTTTTGGTCTGATGTGGAGCAGTGGTGGAGGCTGCTCAACGATGATTGTTGACAAGATTGGTTCAGGGTCCGGGTCATCTTGGATGTCAATGATTGTGGTGGATTTGGTCATGGCGCGGGTTCGGGGAGTGACAAATGCGAGGGGTTGTGGATTCAGGGGTTTGTTTGGCGAGACCCCCGTTCTGGGCCTTTTTCCCATCAGTTCGGTGGTAAGCATAGCGCTTAGGATCTGGTTGAACTACACACTTGATAGCATGGCATTGGATGGAAACTGTGTGGGGGGGCAGTCTTTTCCTCTGTTCCAACTGCAGTGTTTATTCTTCTTCCTTGGAATCGGTTTGTGTAAGAGCATATAGATTTTTTTGCTCGGGGCCTGAGCGTTGTCCCTCTCCTGCTTCCTTGTCTTTTTTATTACTTAGCTCGACCGGAAAAATGTAATGCATTCCTGATTTGCATGGGCCGCGTTTAACTCCAGGCCATGACATGACCTCCTTGTCGAATGCTTCCTCATCTAGATAGAATGGTAGAAATCCTATATGGAAATGTTCCTGGCTAACATGTCTCAGCTAGACACAGGTGTTGTGCTGGTTCATGGTAAAGGTGATATTCCTCGTGTTTTTATGGAGGATCTCCTATAGGATACACATACACTATGTTGCGTCTATCACAACATTACACCATTTGGAAAATGTTGCATTGTTGAGTGCTGTGTTCTCCGAGTCTGGTCTGGACTGCCATGGCTCGAACATTTTCACCACGCGCCTTTTATCCGGTATTTCCAGTTGTCTACCCACCGGTGACTTCCATTTGAGCATAGTGAATGCCACAAGCAGGTATACATAGGTAAAGGTGCCTCCTTTCTCTTGTGCCTCCTCACAAGCTTTGAGTAGTTCCTCCAACAAGAAGCTACACCAGTTGAATACTGCTCCCTGATTGCAGAAGTCGATAATTGATAGCGCATCTAGGGTACATTCTCCATTATAATAGAACCTCATAACCTTGCTAGCTATGACGTAGCAACCAGTCTGAACTGTTTCGGGCAGTATTGGCTCAATGACTATTGTGCGTCGTCCTCGCTTGGTGTTAAATTTCTCGTATAGGCTGAGTTCACCTTTCTTCTTCCCGTGCTTTTTGGGTCCCTGAAATCCCTTCAACACATCCTCTCCTTCAGAGGATAGTCTAGTAAGCTGCTGGATATCTTGTGCATGGATTGGATATTTATTATCCAACCATAGGCTTATTTCATGCACTCTGTGTATCAGGAACTTTGTGCAGCGTGCAATTTCGCTGGTGGTGCTGAAGACTAGTAAGTCTCTCAGGTTCATGATAGTGGAGTTGAATAGGTTGATGAAATACTTTTTCGGTCTAAAGTTCATATCTCCTATTCCATCTGGGGCTAACTCCCAAAAGACGTATGGGTGCATCTATGGAAACAAGGATAAATCCGTGAGGTCAAGGTTGAGTAGCTTGACCTGTTCTGTCTTCCCTTTGAGATCACCTATAATCTCGACCCGGGGGTCGCAAATCTCATACGGTATTGCTTCTTTAGTCATGGTGCTTCAAATGACTGTTTCTCTTGGCATGAGCATGTCTTTGGTCATTTTTAGAACTAAGGCTCTGTTTGCAGGTTTGGCAATGGTCCTTAACTGGTTTGCATGGCTGGGTTCGGAAATAGCTAAGCTTGTTGTTAGAAACAATAATTTTTTCGGCTGAGTTCTGAGAATTTTGTGTCAGGCTTAACAGGTAAGTTTTATCAATAACTACTCCTTATTATGACTGTATAGACACAACAAGGTGTGAGTTTCCCGACGGGATGGTTTTATCAAGGGAAATCCAATTAGGCGATCTTGGTATTTACTCGTTTGAGTGGAATAGGGACATAGCCAAATTGAGGCCTTTTTGTTTGGCGGGTGGGTGTCCCGTCGTGAAGTTTGATGGCATCTTGGCATAATGTAGCTTTATGGCGTAATAGGCGACAGTAGAAGTACCATAATTTCATTAAAGGGTTTGATTCGACTGGGTGTGCGTGGCCTTTAACTCATATTGGATTTGGATGCGTGGTCCCTCTGACCACAAAGGTTGTCCTTGTCATTTTTGATGACTATCGTTAGTGGAACTTTCATACTTCAGGTTTGGTGCTGCTGTGTCATCAGCTCTGTATCAACAAACACTTAAACAACACAATTAAACTGTGTTATGGCACAACACTGCACACATGGACATTATTAACAGAGAAAAGAAAATATTTTTTTATTTTTTTGAAAGAAAAACAAAACTCAAATCTAACTATTCTACAAGCTCCGTCGGATTGGAACGACTGCTCTTCTTCTCAATTTCGACAGAGGTAGGGCTTCAGGCGAGCGCCATTCACCCATCCCGGTCGTAGCACACCATCTAGTTGCGTGAATCAAAATTCTCCTGATGGTCGGATCTCCGCAACTATGAAGGGTCTCAACCAATGCATACACAGCTTGCCAGGATGCTTTTGGTATCGGTTGTCGTAGAGTAACAACTTGTCTCCTTGTATAAATACCTTGGTTTTAATGTGGAATCCATGCCAAGCTTTCTATATTTCCTTTTCAACTGACTGATGGAATTCTTCCAGAAATATGGTTTCTTCGAGTTCTTGTAGCTCCGCAAGTCTTTGCGCCACTGATTCTTCATCTGTCGTATGTGTGGCTTGTGCAATATACAGGCTTGGGGTGATGAACTCTGCAGGCACCACTGCCTCTTTTCCGTAAACCAACTGGAATGGTGTGTATTTGTGGAGTTTCTTTGTTTTTTTCCTGTAGGCCCATAATACAACTAGAAATATATCATCCCAGTCCTCTCAGTTTGCACAATAGACTTTTGTTAGTCCCTTTTCTAGGATTTTGTTGAAGGCTTCAACTATTTCGTTGGCCTATGGGTGGTATGGACTGCTCTTGTGATGTTCAATCCAAAATTATGCGTTAAGTGTTGCTATGGTGATGCTAATGAAGTGAGCTCCCTGATCACTGTTTAGGCTCCTGGTACATACGAAGCGAGTAATGATATTATCGAAAATGAACCTAGAGGAGGTATCCATCGAACAGTCCTGTACCACTGCTTCTTCTGCCCAACGAGTAAGGTAGTCGGTTGCGGTAATGATGTATCTTTCCTTTGAATGTTTGGATATAAGGTTGATTGGCCCAATGAAGTCAACTGCCCATTTCTCAAATGCCTGTAGAGCTCTAACTGGTTGTAGTGGTAATTCATCTTGTCGTGATAGCTTGCCCACCCATTGACAAACATCACACGATCTAGCGTATGATTTTGCATCCTTGAAAAGTGTTTCCCACCAAAGTCCTGCCTGTAGAACTTTCTGTGCCGCTACCTTTCCTCCTATGTGTCCTCCTGCAATTCCTCTATGGCATTCCTAGAGTATATCCTTCCTTTCATGATCTAGGACACATTGTATGAGGATGTTGTCTAGCCCTAGTTTATATAATTGGTCGGCAATCAGCTGATAATATGCTGCTTTGATGACCATATGGCATTTCTGGGTTGCAGAATATGTTTCAGGGCATGCTCCTGTGCTGAGAAAGACTGCTATGTCCTCCAGGTATTCTGGTATGGCCTTGATTCTGAATAAATATGCATCTAGGAGCTGGTCATCGACTGCTCTGTCGCTTTCTCTTGAGTCTAGTCTAGATATATGGTCGGGTTCGACGTTGCATTGTCCTAGTTTAATGATGACTTCAAAGGAAAATTCTTGAAATAAAAACAACCATATGCAAATTCTCCCTTCCAACACATGTTTGTTAACTAGGTATTTTAGTGTTGAATGACTAGTGAAGAATTTAAAAAAAGATCCTAACAGATAATGTCTAAATTTCTGTAAAGCATAGATCATTTCTAATCCTTCCCATTCTATTGTTGTGTAGTTGTGCTCTTCTTGTGATATCTTTCGGCTCCCAAAGTACATAGGGTGATCCATATCTCCATCTCTAGGTTTCACTAGGATAGCTCCTAGAGCAATTCCTGAAGCGTCTACATGGACATGAAATTCTTTATCCCAGTTTGGGAATATCAGGATCGGTGCTATATTGAGCTTCTCCTTAAGTGTCTCAAATTCTTTGTCACATTCAGGAGTCCATCGGAACATTTCATCCTTTTTTAGGAGATTTTCCAGAGGTGTAGTAATGTTAGCATACCTCTGAATGAACTTGTGATAGTAGCCTATATGTCCTAGTGTGGAGCACAACTGTTTAATGCTCGTTGGTGGCGGAATATTCATAATGACCGCAACTTTAGATGGGTCTACCAGTACTCCTTCTTGGCAGACTATGTGGCCCAACAAATTTCCATGTGGCACACATAAGATACACTTCCTAAGATTTAATGAGATTTGTAACTCTTGGCATCTATCGAACATTAGCCTTAGCAGTGCTACATGTTCCTTCATCATGCTATATATTGTCCATTCATCCATATAGAATTCTATGAACTTGTGAATGAACTCTCTAAAGGATGCTATCACAATCCTGGAGAAAACTGTAGGGCATTCTTTAAACCAAATGGAATCACATTATATGCAAAATATCCCCATTCGGTAATGAAGTTGGTTTTCCTATTGTCCTCTTCAACAATCCTAACTTGGTGGTATTCTAAAATCCATCTATAAATGAGTATGCTTCCTTCCCTCCAACTTGTTCTAAGACCTCATTAGTGAAGGGTGTTGGGAAAGGGTCATGCACACAGGCAGAGTTGAGGCTTCTGTAGTCTACACAAACTCTAATATCCTCAGTGTATTTCTTGCTCTGGATGACTATCAGGCTTACCCATTCTGCTTCTTCTATTGGAAAAGTGAGACCGACTTCTAGCATTTTATCAATCTCCTTCTTAAATTTCTCTTTTACTCTCGGGTTAAGATGGTATGACCTATGTATGATAGGCTTGGATCCTAGTTTTAACTCTATCTTCATTTCTCCCATAACTCCTTTGATCCCCTTCAATTCTGAAAAAGTCTTTGGGAACAAATCCTCGTATTCCCGTAGTAAACTTTGTATTTCCTGACTGGTTTTCTCATCCCAGTAATCGCCCACCAAATCTATTTTGGGTTTCTCCTTGGTCCCTATGTTGAGTCTCTGCAGTTTTAATGGGTGGTTGTAGGAGCTATCAGTATGGCTAGGTATAGTGTTTTGGATTTCTCTGTTCCCCTCGGTCTCTTTGATGGCTAGGTTTCTTAGTTCTTCTAATTCGTCTAGGATTTCTGAAGCTTTGCTAATATGATAACATTCTATGAGATTTTCGATCAAGGGTAAGTGGAGTTTAGTCTGAATTTCTTGGGTATTCTTGGGACACACTCCAAATTATGATATCTTATCATAATTGGCTGTAAAAATAAGTTCTCTAATCTTTTGCAGGACTAGTTCAAGCTCAAGGCACTTACTTGTAAAGGAGAAGTCTTTGAAAAATTGAGCTACCAATGTTTTCCAATTGTTGGTCTGTCTTCTGGTTTCCTCATGTATGAACCAAGATTTCAGGATTGGGCCTAGAGACTAGGGAAATACCTGAATCCAGAGGTGAGAGGGTATCTGCACAACCTACCACTATGTCACGCACTATTGGATGTGTATTCTAGGGTCCGATTCTCACTTGAATGGTTGCGCAACTTGGAGACTCATTTGCGTTTCTGATTCCAGCTACTCTTGGTGCCCAAACCTGTACTGAATAACTTGCTTCACCTCGTCCCAAGTTTTGAGTGCAGCTTTATGCGTGGCCCACCATCTGGTAGGGGTGTTCTGAAAAGACATATCTAGTACCGATACTCTTTGATCTTCTCCCGCAGTTTCTTCCATATACTACAAAAAGTTGTCTAGATCTGAGATGATGTCATATACTGGGTGTCTTCTAACCTTGGTCCCAATCCATATGGTCATTCTGACAGTTACGCATCTAATCGAGAATCTTTCATACTAACCTTGTTGCCAACTATCAAAATTCAGTTCTAAATCTTCGTCTGTTGACTATATACTTCTCCAGCTTACTGATCAATCCACAATTGAGTTTATATAATCGTTTCTTGTCCCAACTGTTATGGTGTACAACTAGTCTAGGTATTCTCCTTCTATATTATTGTTTGTTGGTTCTGTGTACCTGGGTCCTACATATGGGTCCAAAGGTTGAACTACCTTGATTCCCTCAGCTTCAAAAGTCATGGTGTCTTTCTTTAATTCAATTATTGCATAGTTGTTGTAGGCCCAATCGATGCCAAGTAGCATAGGGTAGGGGTCCTTGTCTCCCATGATTTCAGTGACTTCAAAGTTAGCCACTGTTTTTACCCCTGCTACATCGATTTCCACGTTCTCCAGTCTTCCTATGGGAAAAATATAGTATTGGTTTTCCATTCTTAACTGAATTGGGGAATATGTCAGTCTTGGTTTTCCTAAGGCTTCCCAGGTCCTCTTAGGAAGAATATTCACATCTGACCCTAGGTCCAACATGACGTCCTTAATTTCAAAGTCATCCAACTGGGCTATCAGTAGGAATTATTTTCCTGATCTTACTTTTGTTCGTTGCACTCTCTGAGTACTCTTCTCAGGAAGGTTAGCTCGAATTCCTTCTTCTGAAGTTTCTTCATTCCCTAAGACTAGGTACAACGCATTGCACAATTTCTTTGTCAGTTGATCATTCCCGAGAATGTTAGAGAACAATTGAAACCAGAGGTCAACTGCGCTTTGAAGCTGATCAGGTTGTCTTGGTAAGCCTACAGGGTTTCTGGGCGCAGGGGGTGAACCAGGTACTTGTGCTACTTTAGGATATACAACCGGCTGAGGGGGATCCTCTTGCATTTTACAACTGGGAATGTTCTGGACGACTTCTCTGGCATCTTTAAAGAACAATTTTTTCTTTAGGGGGTCATACCTGTCTCCCTTAGGTGTTGTTTTCTGAATCTGCGGTAGGGTATCAACATCAAATCCTATCTTCCCTCCTCCTTGAGTAACAATATTAATATTTGGTAATTGTCCCCTAGAAATCCTTTTGATCTCTGAACTGATGAGGTTAGTTCCTCTTTTCCGCACCCTATCGTCCCACTTCACAATTATCTCTAGGTAGTCTTCAGTTGCGTGTTCGTTGGTTCTGTAGTGAGAGAAACATGGTCGCCTTGGATGAGGAAAATCTCTAGCCAAGTGACCCTTTTCATCACAGTTGTATCATCTTCTCGGTCCTCTTCCTCCAGTTCTTCCTCCTGTGAAGTCTCCTCCAGCTCCACCTCCTCAACCTCGTCCTGGTCTGTGAGGGTTCTCATTTACCTGGAATGCTGTTCTGTCTAGCCTATTCGCAAGTGCATTGAACGCCCTACATTTATTAGTAGTATGCATGGTAGATGCTTAGAACTCACAGTGGACTGTGTTTGGTACCGTCAAATATTTCTGCATGATGGGGCACTGTCTTGATCCATGGCTGTGGGTTTAGAAAATCTCACAATATTCTTCTATTGGTGCTGCTTGTCCTCCTAGGAAAGCGTGATATGGGGTGGGGTGATGGAACAATGGGTTCGTCGATACTTGCGCAAATCCTCCTGTAGGTCCTGGTGGGGTTATCACCAGGTTATGAGGAGGTCCCATTCCTCTCATTCGTGGGAATTCAGTCACCAATTGACCTTCCATATAGTATCCGATGCACCAAACCTGTGGTCATCCTGGTCAAGGTATCGTCAGCTCCTGAATCTTTTCTATACATGCTGATATCTGCCCTTGTAGTTGTGCTAAATTCGAATCTATCGGGGATCGGGTTACTCTCAAGCTCCTAGGGTATCCTTCCATGGCTTCAATCTTCATTGATTGTTCCAAGGCGTCTGTTAATGTGGCTATTTGTTGTTGTGTTAGCGGAATCTGAGTCAGGGGTAGTGGTCCCTGAATGTACCACTCTCTTTGATTTTCTTCATGGATTGGGTGTGCTAGCATTCCTATGGCATATTTGAACTTATGGTTGTACTCCCAACATGATTTGCCTTCCCTTCATTGGATCTCGCGCAACTCTGACAGAGCCTATTGTTCTGACTGAGGTAGTTTGAAATATACTATGAACCTCGTCCGTACCTGGTCAAGTGTGAACACTTGACCTTGCATCCCTAGCACTCATGGTTCAATGATATTCATGTACCATTTGAGAGCACAACCTCTCAAGGTAGTCTGGAATTTGACCAACTTGTTCGCATCCAGTGTCCCTCTAGATCTCCAGATGGCTTCACACAAGAACCAATGCTGTTCAACGTCTTCATCTCCCTTACCCCAAAATTCTGGGTATCGGGCAATCGACCCTCTCGCATGGCTGGCCATTGTTGGTCCTGTTGTTTGTATCAGTATGAAACCTAACGGTCCTGCTTGTGATCTACCAGGGGATCCCAATATCCTTCCTGTACTTGCACTTCCAGGTTGTGGTTGGTTAGCTAATTATACTAGAAAATAGTTTGCATGAGAAGGTAGTGTCATACTTACTGCTTGTATAGAAGGTACTTGGGGTATGGATGATTCGGGGCTGGCGTCACTAGCTTTGGGGAAGATTTGTTTGATTTGGGGGGTCTCATTAGCTTCCACTAAGACGATCTCTTCGGTTGGATTCCCGACCTCTCCTAATATTGGGGCTGAATCTTCTCTTTCTCCTCCAAGATTCATGCCAGCTTCCTCCTCTCTTACATCTGCGCTTTCTCCTTCTCGTCCCACCTCCTGGGGACTTCTTTCTCTCCTTTCTTCTCTCTCGCTTAATATTTGACTGGCTAGTCATTCCTGTCTTCTAATCCTCTGCAGTTATTCCATTTTTCTTTCCTCTATTTCTCCTGATTCTCCTTCTCTCCTCAACGTTTCAGATTGTCTTGCAACTTTCTTGATCTTTCCGCACCACCACTTCTCAACTATGGCAGCTCTCTTTAAGGATCACTCATCTCTTGAATCCATTTCTTACTGTTTCCCCCCCATTTGTCAAAGAATCCTTCCCCTCTCTCATTCCATGACTCTTACCCTGACTCGCCCTACCCCAAGTGAGGGTGTTTACACTGCCATATCGGTCGGGGACATAGTCAACATCCATTCCTTCGCCAAGAAGGATTTAATCCACATGGGGATTTCTCTTAAAAGTCTTCCCCTTGAGCCTTTCTTGAAAATTTCTTCTGCCCACGAGAAAGACTGGTGGTTCTCAGCTGCAAATTCAATTATGTATCCTTCTATCGTGGTAGTAACCCAGAAATCTACAACCCGCGTGACTAGGAAATCCAGCCTCTGGAGTGCTGCTAAATTGTCGGTATCTTCTAGACTCGTCCTTGGAAATATGGAGCTTCTTTGAGCCTCTTGATCCAGTGAAAAAATTATTTCGAGAATTTAACCCAGAAAATCTCATACTGGTCGCTTGATATTTCTGAGTAAAAGATCGCTTCCTGAGTAGTTCCCACCGATTTTCTTCTTAGTTCCGCTTCTTTCCATATGAAGGTGTTACAGTTTCTTTCCCACCATTTCTCAATGCCAGATCTATGGATCGACGATAGCATTATTCCTACAGGTTCCATTTTAATACGGGTCCCAACAATGAAACCATTGTGTTGGCATGAATTTGGTCAGACCAGGGTTCTTCTCAGGTTACCAACAAAAGGCACCGTGTAGTCTAGAGAACTGCCATTTTCATCCCCTCCGAAGAGAAGAAGTCTCACCTGAAGCACTGCTGAGACAAATAGATAGGGAAGGGTAGGGAGAAGACTAAGGACGATCCATAGAGTGTTCAAAAATCACCCCCATTCTTGTGCAATCAACACTATCAGATCAGAACCATCTAAATGCAAGAACCAAACCTACTTATTGTATGAACAATGACTAACCATAGAACCATTAGACATAACTCATAAATCATAAAGGAATAATTCAATGCATAAGTAACATACAAAGACACATCATATTTGAAATTTTGGTTCTTCATATTAGCTTCCAGATCTTTCCTTTATTATAGATTCAAAACTACATAGAGATGTTCAGTATAGACTCTGGGTTGTCTCTTATATCAAGTTTCACTAGCTAATCCCAAAAACCTTGGATTTCTCTAATAAACATAACAACATCCTGATATATCAACTCAACCTTGAGGACCAACTTCCTTACATCTATATTTAGTCCTATGTATAGCTAGGTTATGTCTTTCTGTTCATCTTGCTCACTTTCTTTCTCTGTTGCAACTATTTGTTTCTTAGTTGGTGTTGTGCTAGCTCCCGCAACTGTTTTCTGTTATTATTTTCTTTCATATTCTGATGAAGTTTGTGCAACTCATGCTTAATCAAAACTTGCACAATTCTTTCCCAAAAACGAAGGGCCCAACAAAGACTTTACACCCCAGAAGAATGCACACTCTTCCATGTGGGGGAGTGCAGGGGGGGGGGTGGGTGTTATGCCCCTTGCAGGGTTCCGGGGAATGCAGGCCCCCTAAGGAAAAATTTCCTTGTAAATGTATATTGTAATTTCATTGTAAATCTGGACCGTTCATTATAAGGTCACAAATCTGACTGTAGAAGTTATGTTAGGGTTTTTTTCCCTAGAAGGCAACCCTCTTTTATGAGGGAAATGTATTGTGTCTATGGATCATTGCGAATATTGTATTCTGAGTGAGGAGACTGTGAGAGAAAGAAGAGGAAGTTACAATGAGTGGGTTGTATGTTGTATCCCTTCATTTGGTGGATAATAATAAAGGACGAACATGTAAATTTCTTTGGTGGACATAGCCCACACTGGGTGAACCACGTATATCTGTGTCTCTATTATATTGTGTATATTCTATGTTTTATTTCCACATTTGTTTTATTTTATTGCTCCACGATCCTATTTTTCTAACAACTGATATTAGAGAGAAAGGTAACTCACAAGAAAAGAGGGTTCTTGGTTCGAGTGGGAGCAATGGAAGAATATGGAAAGTTTAGGTTCGAGAAATTTAACAGCCAAAACTACCAGTTATGGAAGATGTAGATGTAAGATTATCTATATGATAAGGATCTATTCCCACCATTGGGTGGAATAGAAAAGAAGACGATGGACATGAAGGATGAATAATGGGAGGTTATTGATAGAAATGCACTAGGAATGATATGGTTGAGCCTGACATCATCGGTGGAGTTCAATATTTCGAAAGAAAAGACAATGAAGGAGATGATGGATGCATTGGCTAAACTGTATAAAAAACCCTCAATGTCCAATAAGATATTTCTAATGAAGAGATTATTTAATATGAAGATGTCAGAAGGTGGATATGTTTCATATCATTTAAATGAATTTAATACAGTTACTAATCATCTAAGTTCTATAAAACTGGACTTTGATGATGAGGTCATGGCTCTTCTAATCTTGTGCTCATTGCTAGAAAGATGGAATGACTTGCTCATGGATGTAAGTAACTTTGTCTCTGGTTCACACACTTTAAAATTTGATGATGTTGTTGGTGTTATCCTTAGTGAGGAAATGCGATGGAAAAGCATAGGTGAGACATCAGGTAATTTGTTGAACATGGAGAACATGGGAAGACAAAAGGATATAGGAAAGGGCTCAGGAAAATTTGGGAATTCTAGGAAGGGAAGATCCAAATCCAGACTTGGAAATATAGAGTGCTGGAGTTGTGGAAAGAAAGGACATCTGAACAAAGATCGCATAGCTCCAAAGAAACAAAGAGATGGACAGAAGAAAAAAAATCAGGAAGCAAATGTAACAGGTGATGTGTTACAATATTCTTTGATTCTTTCTATAGATAATATTTATGAGTCTTGGGTAGTAGATTCAGAGGCTTCATTTCATTCTACACCCCATAGGAAACATTTTCTATATTATGTTCAAGGTGATTTTGGATAGGTTCATTTGGGTGATGGTGCACCATGAAAAATTGTTGGAATGGTAAAGGTAAAAATAAAGCAAAGGAATGGAAACCAATGGTTGTTGAAAGAGGTAAGACATGTTACAGATCTAAGGAAAAATCTAATTTTAGTAGGGCAGTTGGAAAGTGAAGGTTGTATATCCATATTTACAAATAAAGTGTGGAAGGTCACCAAAGGATCATTGGTGATAGCAAAAGGAGAGAAGGTAGGTACATTGTATTTATGTATTGGTAATACCGACTCTTCTATCTCTTTAGCTTCTACACGAGTGGATACAACACTATGGAATCATAGGCTTGGACACATGAGTGAGAAGGGGTTGCAGATAATTCACAAAAGAAATTTGTTGCCAGATCTTAAACACATTGATTTGGATTTCTGTGAGCATTGTTTTTACAAAAAACATAAGAGATTTAGATTTCTTAGAGTCGGAAAAGAAGAGAAGAGTCAAAGTTTAGAGATTGTGCATACATATGTATGGGGACCAACTCAGGTATCATCTTGTTATATCAAGATTTGCCTCACCCTATGCAATCTCTCCCAGAAGGCCTTTTTCCATTTCCCCATGCAGACTTATCTTCCCTGTTGATAAAATCTAGAGCCAAAAATAAATATTTTTCCACATGTACGCATCTTGCCTACTATACAACATGC
>ML833171.1:51866-63555 GCA_009831015.1 Picea engelmannii
TGTTCCCAAAGCTACATTCTTCTTCCCAAATATTCATACATATGATTATCATCATAATATATATCCTTCTAAACACTTATAAATTAAGGACTTATTTCCCAAACTAGATTCTTCTTCCCAAATATTCATACATATGATTATCATCGTAGTATATATCCTTATTTCATATGGATTAATATTGAAAAAGAAATTGAAAATGTATCTAGCAAGATTCTTAAAAAATTCTATCAATCATATGATAATACCCTATAGAAATGTTATGATCATAATCCCAAGGGGATAAGTAAATGTATTCATCAAATACCGTGATGAAGGGAATCAATCTATATAAATATAGAGTGCGTATTTTAATGGTGCTTGTTTAAGAGACAAATCTAATGTTCTCATTTTAGAGTGTCCCGAATGGGAAATGATGCAGGAGCATCGCTCACTCATTCAAGCGAGCCAACGCGTGGAGCAGAAAAGACAGCTGGACAATGCCTATACAAATTTTGAAATACTTTGGGATTGTTGCGCCGCTCTTTAATGAAGGCATTCATAAAGAAGTGCACTTGTATTATAAAGGGGACCTTGAGCCTTTAAGCTCTCATCCTTAGTAGATAGGAAGGCATTTAATAGATTTAATGCAAAGTAGATAGGATATTAAATTCTAGATTTGATAGCTTTAGAACTCGAGAGGGAAACGAGATATAGACACCCTCCTTTGTACATTGTAAAGGGATTATTGAACAGGAGAGCAGGAGAGCAAGCAGAGAATTGTATGAAGAACACCCATGTACAAAGATTGAATTAATAGGATAAATCTTTGATTCAATTCTGTGGTTATGTGTTATTTCTCTTTGTGTTGATGTTATGCTCATAAGTATTTGCTTCCTGTTATGCATTTTCATTTATATGCTGTATAGGTGATTTCATGGTTGATTTGAAATCTGAGAGGATGAGTGAATGAGTTTCAATTGTTTCTCTAAGGAAGCCAGAGAATTCCTGCAGGGAGTGCAGTTGAATTTGTCCGCAAGGAGTGCGTGACATCATGGTTTGCTTGGATATAGCTTTTGGTTCCATTCATCTCAGAGGTGCAGGTTGATACTGGAGCTGTGCAAGGTGTGCGCAGGCTGGACGAAGACTCAGGGTTGCGATTCTGAGCAAAGGGAATTGAGATTTCTGCTGCAGGAGTGCGCAGGATTGAAGAGTTCCAATACTTAGCGGATTTGGAGCTTTGCCACAAGGAGTGCGTGAAACAAGTTCTCATAAAGCATTGTGAAGTGAGGATCAAATCAGGAGGGATAGAACCTTTGAGATCTCAAGCGGGAACGTCGAAGGTTCGTGCCGAGGAGAGTCTTGAGTGGGAGCTGCAAGTACAGGCAAGGAAACAAGTCTCAGCAGGAATACCTTGTTGCTTCAAAGGAGGATCAAGGAGGAGGAGTCGACGGCTAGGATTCGCTGGATAGATTAGAGAAATCCCGCCAGCCATCAGATTCAGGAAAAGTTGGGCAGATTTTAAGCGTGGGCGCACAGGGAGGAGAGTCATTAGGATTCGACTCATCGGGATATTGGAGTTTCCGTGGTCGTGGAACTCTCATATAACGAAATCATGATTAGCGATTTCCCGAGAAGATTAGAGCCGTTGATCTCAGTGGAGAGACGTGGTGCAAGATCCCAGAGAATCAGGGTTCGAAACTTCGAAACTTTTGGTGTCGAAGGAATCACGAAGAATTCGTGAAACCCTGAATTGCGACGGGTCCCACGGTGATAGCGTGTGGTATTGACAGGTGGCATATCACATCGGGGTTTGGTACTTGGGAGGTCCTGTGAAACGGTGCCGTAGGATACGCGAATTTTCGAATCGCGAAATCCCGATTTCCATTTGGAGCGGGGACCATCGGTGTCAGAAGGAAAGTACAGGTGGCATCGGGATATCATGACTCGGGGATTGTGTTGCCGAGTTCAGGACTCGCTACTACGCGAGGTCCGATTTCCCGATACGATAAGGGAGATCATTGGAGACCATTCTGTGGGTGTGAGAACTTCCGATAAGGGAGTTGAAGAGCAATATCATCTCTTCGGGCCAGTGAAGAAGAAGAAGGTCCTGGTGAGAGAGACCATTCTTCAAGGAGTGAGAAGGGTTGCACCATTTGGTATCAGAGCAGGAATATCTTTGCTTTCTGTAGCAAAGGAGAGGATTCATTATGCCACCTAGAAGAGAAAGGCAATCGCCTGGTCCAGAGGACAGGGATTCACGAAGAAGAGGTAGGCCAACAGGGAATCTAGAAATGGAGCGCCAAATGAGAGATCTCTGAGCAAGACTCGAGGAGATGGAGACTGCGCAGAGACGCGGAGTTGATGCAGGGGATATTAGTGATTCTGAAGTAGAAGAGGAAGCTGGACATGTAGAAGAGGTCACAACAGAAGATGCATCAACCGAGCGGTTGATCAAAGCCATCACCAGGATGGGCGCAAAGGCGAAAATGGACATTCCAGTCTACGAGGGAAGCCTGGACATAGAAGAGTTGCTGGATTGGATCTGCGCTCTTGACACCTACTTCGATTATGAGGAGATCAAAGAGGACAAGAAAGTCAGACATGCTGTCACCCGGTTGAAGGGACATGCAGCATTGTGGTGGGACGAGCTACAAGCTGATAGGCGCTGCAAGGGCAAGCAGAAGATTAAAAGATGGGACAGGATGATCGCGAAGATGAAATCGAAATTCATCCCCAGAGATTATCAGATCACATTGTTCAGGCGAATGCAGAACCTGAGACAGAAGTTGATGATGGTGAAGGAGTACATCAAGGAATTCTACAGGCTCAACATTCAAACAGGTCATCGGGACAGCGATGATGAGAAGGTAGCAAGATATCTGAATGGTCTGAGATATGACATTCAGGATGAGTTAAGCATGCTAACCATAAGGACGGTGGAAGATTCTTACCAGATGGCTCTGAAAGCCAAGGAGAAACTGAGCCATAAGCAAGGTCAGTGAGGGCGAGGCAAAAGTCATCCCAGAGGCAAGGCAGTTGCCCAAGAAAGACCACAGAAGCCCAAGGAGGAATTAAAGAGATTTCAGGGTAAGATTGACAGAGGTGGAACCTCACAGCAAAGACAACAATATGCTGAGCCGAGGAGACCGCATATAGAGTAGGATGGAGATTATGCTGACGCGAACACTCTTCCTCGTACTAGAGGTCGAGGCAGAGGAAGAGGAGGAGTGATCACATGTTTTACATGTGGAAAGAATGGGCACAAGTCATTTGAGTGTCCAGAGAAAAAACAAGACGGAGGAGAAGCTCACATCACAGAGGCACTGAGGCGTGATGTCGAGAGTGAAGATAGAGGAAGTGGGAAGTCCATGACAGTGCACAAAGTTCTCTTAACACCCGAGAAGGAGGTGGAGGACACAGCTCAGAGGACCAGATTGTTCAGGACCACATGCAAAACCAAGGGCTGGAAATGCAAGGTCATCGTGGACAGTGGAAGCACTGACAATCTCGTTTCAGCTGAGATGGTGGAAAAACTGGAGCTGGAGACGACCAAGCACCCAAGTCCATATAAAGTATCATGGATGCAGAAAGGACATCGGTTAAGTGTTAAGAAACAATGCTTGGTTGAATTCAAGATAGGAAATTATAATGATAAAATTCTGTGTGATGTCATTCCCATGGATGTCTATCATGTATTATTGGGTAGACCATGGCAGTATGACCGAAATGTGGTTCATGATGGGAGGATGAACACATACACTTTGCAGAAGGATGGGAGGACACACAGATTGCTTTCGATAAAGGATAAGGAAGTAAATCCGGAAGTAAGCAATACAATACTTCTCATGAGTGGGAAGGAGCTTCTCACAGAGATGGAGAAGAAGGAATATCCACAATTCTTTGTGGTCAGGAAACCAAGAATTGTCCTGACTAGCACAAGAGTGGATGACTTTCTAGAAGAGATTCAGGAACTGCTGGGAGAGTTCACTGATATCATCGTGGACGAACTACCTCGTTCGTTGCCACCGATGAGGAGTGTGAGTCACCACATAGACCTCATACCTGGAGCGAGTCTACCGAATAAGGCCGCGTACTATTTAACACCACAGGAAAATGAGGAGGTCAAAAGGCAGGTTCAGGATCTGCTGGACAAAAGACTGGTCAGGGAGATTCTGAGTCCGTGTGCTGTTCCGACAGTACTGAGTCCAAAGAAAGATGGAGGTTGGAGGATGTGTACAGACTCCAGGGTGATCAACAAAATCACCATCAGGTACAGATTTCCACTGCCGAGAATGGATGATCTAATGGATTGCCTAAGTGGGGCAAATTATTTTTCAAAGATTGATCTGAAAAGCGAATATCACCAGATTCGCATGAGAGAGGGTGATGAATGGAAGATAGAATTCAAGACAAACGAGGGTTTGTACGAATGGCTGGTCATGCCGTTTGGTTTGAAAAACGCGCCAAGCACATTTATGAGGCTGATGAATGAAGTCCTGAGGGAATTCATCGGGAAATTTGTTGTTGTATATCTGGATGATATACTGATTTTCAGCAAGACCAAGGCTGAACATTTGAGACATTTGGCCATTGTGATGAGGAAGCTACAATAGGAGAAGCTGTTGATAAATATGAAGAAGTCTTCGTTCATGCAGACAGAGCTCATTTATTTGGGTTTTGTGATTTCGGCTAATGAATTGAAGATGGATCCTGAGAAGGTGGAAGTGATTAAGAATTGGCCATCACCGAGAAATGTTTTCAAGGTGAGGAGTTTCCATGGACTAGCTAGTTTCTACCGGAAATTCATTAGAAATTTCAGTGGAATTAGCGCAACAATTATGGACACAGTGAAGAAGCGTCATAAAGTCTTTCATTGGACAACAGAGGCTGAGAAAAGCTTCAATCTGTTGAAGCAAAAGATCACAGAGCAACCAATTCTGGTGTTGCCTGATTTCCAGAAGACATTTCAAGTGAAATGTGATGCAAGCGGATATGTCGTAGGAGGAGTCTTGAGTCAGGATGACAGACCCGTGGCATATTTCAGTGAGAAGCTGGATGAAGCAAAGTTGAAATACTCCACATATGATAAAGAGTTTTATGCCATTATACAGGCATTGAAAAAGTGGAGGCATTACTTGATACCCAAGGAATTTGTATTGTACAGTGATAATCATGCATTGCAATTCGTGAGTCAACATGATAAGTTGAACCAGAAGCATGCAAAATGGGTAGAGTACATGCAAAATTTCACATTTGTGATTAAACACATTTCAGGAACTGCTAACAAAGTGGCTGATGCTTTGAGCAGGAAATGTTTGCTGCTGCAGGAATTCAGAGTCAACACGTTGGGCTTTGAAAATATGAAGGACATGTATGCAGGAGATGCGGATTTCGCAGAAGCATATGAGGCAGCTGAGAATCCAGTTCTCAGGGACCGAAGCCCGTGGTTAGACTATATGACCCAGGATGAATTGTTTTTCAGAGGCAATCAACTGTGCATTCTGAATTGCTCCATGAGGGAGAACCTGCTAAAGGAAAAACACAGTGGTGGATTAGCAGGGCATTTTGGCCATGACAAAACATTTGAAAAGTTGAGCGAATCATATTTTTGGCCGGGCATGCGAGCCGATGTCAAACGATTTGTTGACAGATGCATGATTTGTCAACATTCGAAGGGCCGAAAGCAGAACACAGGTTTTTATCAGCCATTCCCCATACCCGAGAGACCGTGGGAGGCGATAAGCATGGATTTTGTATTGGGTTTACCGAGGACGCAGAGAGGGGTTGATTCCATCTTTGTGGTGGTGGATAGGTTTTCAAATATGGAACATTTTATACCATGCCATAAGACCAATGATGCGACCCACATCGCGAACTTGTTTTTCAAAGAAATTGTTAGACTTCATGGATTACCAAGAAGCATAGTCTCAGACAGGGACACGAAATTCATAGGTCATTTTTGGAGGACGTTATGGAAGAAGCTAGGGACTAATTTGGCTTTTAGTTCATCTTACCATCCGCAGACAGATGGATAGACCGAGGTGGTCAACAGAAGTCTTGGAGACTTACTAAGGAGTTTGGTGACAAAACACCACAGTAGCTGGGACAACATATTGCCACAGACAGATTTTGCGTACAATGATTCTGTGAATCGGAGTATAAGCAAAAGCCCATTCCAGATTGTGTATGGGACACAACCGAGGGGAGTTTCTGAACTCAGAGAGTCAGAACAGGCTGCAACTAGCAGTGCTAGTGCAGAGGAATTCGCTGAAGCGATGCAGGAACTTCACAGTCAGGTGAGGCAGCGACTGATGAAATCAAATAAGGAGTACAAGCGCAGATCCGATCAGTGGAAGAGACAACTTCAGTTTGAAGTTGGTGATATGGTTCTGGCATACTTAAGGAAGGAAAGGTTCCCAAGGGGAACATATAATAAACTGAAGATGAAGAAAATTGGGCCATGCAAAGTCCTGAAGAAATTCGGGGAGAATGCATATGAAATTGAGTTTCCAGATGGCATCGGGATATCTCCGATTTTTAATGTTTTGGATCTATACCCATATAGGGATGGAGAGACAGAGGTTGGAACTAAAGAACTAGTGGTCCAGTGGCAGAAGCAATTGCCAGTTGCAGAAAAGCCGCAGATGGAGTGTATACTGGACAAGCGAGTAGGAAAGAAGACCAGGCAGAAGCAGTATTTTGAGTACCTGGTAAAGTGGAAGAACCACCCAGTCGAAGATGCTAGCTGGGAAAATGAAGCGATGATACAAAATCATGGACAGACCGTGTAGGATCTCATGGACAGGAGCCCATGAAATTTTTTCAAGCTGAGGAGTATGATGCAGGAGCATCGCTCACTCATTCAAGCGAGCTAGCGCGTGGAGCAGAAAAGACAGCTGGACACCGCCTATACAAATTTTGAAATACTTTGGGATTGTTGTGCCACTCTTTAATGAATGCATTCATAAAGAAGCACACTTGTATTATAAAGGGGACCTTGAGCCTTTAAGCTCTCGTCCTTAGTAGATAGGAAGGCATTTAATAGATTTAATGCAAAGTACACAGGATATTAAATTCTAGATTTGATAGCTTTAGAGCTCGAGAGGGAAACGGGATATAGAAACCCTCCTTTGTACATTGTAAAGGGATTATTGAATAGGAGAGCAGGAGAGAAAGCATAGAATTGTATGAAGAACACACATGTACAAAGATTGAATTAATAAGATAAAGCTTTGATTCAATTCCGTGGTTATGTGTTATTTCTCTGTGTGTTGATGTTATTCTCATAAGTATTTTCTTCCTGTTATGCATTTGATTTTATATGTTGTATAGGTGATTTCATGGTTGATTTGAAATATGAGAGGATGAGTGAATGAGTTTCAATTGTTTCTCTAAGTAAGCCAGAGAATTCCTGCAGGGAGTGCAGTTGAATTTGTCTGCAAGGAGTGCGTGACGGCAGGGTTTGCTTGGAGATAGCTTTTGGTTCCATTCATCTCAGAGGTGCAGGTTGATACCGGAGCCGTGCAAGGCGTGCGCAGGTTGGAAGAAGACTCAGGGTTGTGATTCTGAGCAAAGGGAATTGAGATTTCTACTGCAGGAGTGCGCAGGATTGAAGAGTTCCAATACTTAGCGGATTTGGAGCTTTGCCGCAAGGAGTGCGTGCAACAAGTTCTCATAAAGCATTGTGAAGCGAGGATCGGCTCAGGAGGGATAGAACCTTTGAGATCTCAAGTGGGAACGTCGAAGGTTCGTGCCGAGGAGAGTCTCGAGTGGGAGATGCAAGTACAGGCGAGGAAACAAGTCTCTGCAGGAATACCTTGTCGCTTCAAAGGAGCATCAAGGAGGAGGAGTCGACGGCTAGGATTCGCCGGACAGATTAGCGAAATCCCGCCAGCCATCAGATTCAGGAAAAGTTGCGCAGATTTTAAGCATGGGTGCACAGGGAGGAGAGTCATCAGGATTCGACTCATTGGGATATCGGAGTTTCCGTGGTCGTGGAACTCTCATATAACGAAATCACGATTAGTGATTTCCCAAGAAGATTAGAGCCGTTGATCTCAGTGGAGAGACGTGGCGCAAGATCACGGAGAATCGGGGTTCGACACTTCGGAACTTTTTGTGTCGAAGGAATCACGAAGAATTCGTGAAACCCCGAATTGCGACGGGTCCCACGGTGATAGCGTGTGGTATTGATAGGTGGAATCGCACATCGGGGTTCGGTACTTGGGAGGTCCTGTGAAACGGTGCCGCAGGATACGCGAATTTCTGAATCGTGAAATCCTTATTTCCATTTGGATCGGGGACCACCTGTGTCAGAAGGAAAGGACAGGTGGCATCGGGATATCGGTACTCGGGGATTGTGTTGCCGAGTTCAGGACTCGCTACTACGCGAGGTCCGATTTCCCGATACGACAAGGGAGATCATTGGAGACCATTCCGTGGGTGCGAGAACTTCCGATAAGGGAGTTGAAGAGCAATATCAGCTCTTTGGGCCAGTGAACAAGAAGAAGGTCCTGGTGAGAGCGACCATTCTCCGAGGAGTGAGAGGGGTTGCACCAGGAAATCCAACCATTTTCTTTCACATTGTATCTTTAATGTATCGATATAGTAGGTATCTAAAAAAAAACCTTAGATTCAAAAATTCAGTTGTAGAGGTCAATGTAGATGCTCTAAGCTAGTTGTTGATTATGTAAAGAAGAATTAATAAATTAAAATGATAAAATCAAAGGGAATACTCATAGAGTTTGGAAATTTCTTGAGGGTATTCAATCTTTTTGCACTTGATGCTACAAAACATTGGTTATAGGTTTTTAATAATGTGAATAGATTATAAAATGTATTCAAAATATTTTGATGATATAAAATATTGGTTGTATGGTTTTAATGATGCAAGTAGATTATAATGTTTATTCAAAATATTGACGATATTGAAGGAGTCCTACACATGAAATGATGTCCTTATTAGATGGGATTCTCATATTATAAATAAAATCCGTGAGATCCCTTGATCTATAACACCTTTAATACCATTGCACCACTTATCAACAAGTGAATGCATATGGTATGCTTGTTGTGTGTACAAGGATAAAATTCCCTTAATCCCTTAAACACCTTGCATTTGCAAATGTCAATTTTTCCAAGGGGACAATACCTTTGATTGTTGATGCAAGGAAAATAACATGGAATGTATTCTATCCAACCACACTACTTTGGGCATGGATGGCCCTATATTGTATTTGATTCCCAGATATATGCTCCCTTAGTTGAGGCCTCAAACAAAAATTTCATTCAAAAACTCAATGATTAACATGATTATGTAATTCACGTCAAGTTTTGCATTTTTCTGTGTTCTTCATTTAATAACAAGAGAAAGAAATATTCATTGCTAAGAGTCAGTTATATTTGGACTATATTGACAAAACACATCTTGAAACCATATAGTGAGACCTAATGATAATGGGTAAGTAAATCTCGCCCTATGCTTCACATGTCCTATATATAGAAAATCATTTGATAATTTATAATTATACACATGTTTATATGTTCAAATTATAAAATCATTTAAAAATTACATGTTTAAATGTTMAAATTATACACACAAACAATAAATTTATAAACAATATGGATTTACTTAAAAATGGGAATTTGATATAGACATTAATAAATAATTTATAAACAATATGGATTTAGTTAATTTGATATAGACATTTAACAATCAAATATTAAGTTTKTAAATTTGATATAGAMATTTAACAATCAAATATTAAGAATAGAGTAAGAATTTAAGTGATTAGTCTATGCCTGAGCAGTCGGTCAGGAGCYRAATCRACTATTTTTCACTCCRGTGTTAAATATTTAGATTCAAATGCCTTGCTTTTCTGTGCATAGATAATCTCTTATTAAAATTGGTTGTGACTTGGCCGCGGGGGGCCATCTCTGTGGAAAATCCGTGGGCATGCCCACAGCTTGTCCACATGGCTGCCCCCCCACGACCAAGTCATAGTCATTTGAAACATTTTGTATTTTATAAAAATTTCATAAAAAATTCAAATTGTCCAAGTTTTTATTTCAAACATTTTTTATTTTATAAGAATTACAAATCTTTAGGAATTAATTTTATAAATCCATTTTTACATATGTAATATTAGAGTATCATAAGTTATAAATATGATTTTACAGATTGTTGATTCTGGAATTCCTTAATGTACATTACTGTCTTTCTTATAATTTGTAAAGGAATCATCATCATCATCATCTATTTTTAAGGTCACGACCAAGCTAGCACACCAAATTGGTGTATGAGACCCCCTTGTTTGTGGGACAAGGGACCCCCCTCCGCCTAGCGATTTGACTGGTAAAGTCTACGAAGGTATACATACCCTACCCCCCTCTGGATTTGAACCTGTGACCTCTTAAGAGGAAACACATAATATTTGTAAAATATACATTCAATGAWYTTTTTTTAAAACATACATTTTTTTATTTTTATTTTATAAAATTTAAAAATAAAATAGGAAGATAATTTAAAAATTACATGTCTATATGTCCATTATACACACAAACATTAAATTTATAAACAATATAGATTTACTTAAAAATGGGAATTTGATATAGACATTAATAAATAATTTATAAACAATATGGATTTAGTTAATTTGATATAAACATTTAACAATCAAATATTAAGTTTTGAAATTTGATATAGACATTTAAAAATTAAATATTAAGAATAGAGTAAACATTTAAGTGATTAGTTTATGCTTGATTAGTCGGCCAAGAGCCAAATTGACGATTAGTCTATGCTTGAGCAGTCGGCCAGAAGCCGAATTGACTATCTTTCACTCCGGTGTTAAAGATTTAGATTCAAATGCCCTGCTTTTCTGTGCATAGATAATCTCTTATTAAAATTGGCTTTGACTTGGCCGTGGGGGGCCAACCTTGTGGCTAAGCCGTGGGCATGCCCATCCCTTGTTCCCCGTGGCCAAGTCACCGTCATTTCAAATGTTTTGTATTTTATAAAAATTTCAAACTATCCAACTTTTTATTTCAAACGTTTTGTATTTTATAAAAAAAATCAAATCTTTAGGAATTCAATTTATAAATCCATTTTTACATATGTAATATTAGAGTATCATAAGTTATAAATATCATTTTACTGAATTCCTTGCTGTAGTAACCACTTTATCTTGCCTTGAATCTAATTCCCCACTTTGATTAATGCCTATTTCAATTTCTTCATATTTTCATGAGTCTTGGTCACATCTTTGTGTAAGACATGAGTGACCTACTTGTGTAGATTTGTCTTGTCCTTGAAATTCATCTGATCAACATTTAATGTAATATGGTTGGCTTTGTAGTCAACAACTAACTGAATTTCACATTTTTCAGTCTCTAGAACAACCAAATTCAGCTCTCACTTTTGATATGGCTCCTCTTCCAAACCATAGACTCTTATCATAGTAAACTGCTCAAAATGGAACCGGTCTCCCACTCTGGTGTTGTTTTGCAATTGTAGTGACCCTTTTACTAAAGGAATAATTATAACGAATATTTCATTGTGGATAATAAAGTCTAATATAGACATAAAAGAGTTTACAAACTGCAAAAAACCTTCACTAGTGACATGTTCTCATACCATAGGCAACCACTCAATGGTTGGGAGAGCAACATGTTGGTTGGTCATTCACCATCGTAGACTTAAAATAACCCA